>PVJI01005710.1:0-93541 GCA_004026765.1 Micronycteris hirsuta | reverse complement strand
TATTTGATATTACAAAATTATTATGACTAATTCTTGTTTAGGTCCAAGAATACTTCTTTAGTTTTCTCTTACAGAGCAATTATCTTTTAGGAATACATACTGAAATAAGTATGGATGAAATGATAACTTGGATTTGCTTCAAAATAATATGCATGTTGGGGGAAATGGGTGAGAGTTTAGATGAAATAAAACTGCCATGAATGATAACTGCTGGAGCTGGATAATCGGTATGTGGAGGTTCATTACACTATTTTATCTACTCTATATATGTTGATTTAAAATTTCTATAAGAGGATGGAAACAAAATTCTAAGTCATATGTATTCATTTCCAAAGTAAAAGTTTTAAAACAACATAGGAAAACTTAAATGAAAAATTAGGGTTAAGTCAATGATTATGATACATAATCACTCTGCTCTTTCAACTCAAACCCAATCTTACTTCCTTCAGAACTGACCCTGGTTTCTTCTTATTTCTTCTCCTGACCCTGAGCCTAGGAGCCCTATATTTGTCATTGGTGCTGACTTCATACATAATCTCCTTTCCCAGTTTCTCTGCTGCTTTCCACAAGGAAGCAGACCTCTAAAGTCTGCTTTTAAACCATTTGAAATTACCCACTTGACAAACTGTAGAAGGCTTTAATAGTTGTCTAAAGGAAGAAGGACTCTCAGAAAAAAACATAAGGCAGATTTAATAAGATAAATAATCAAGACACTGGTCAATATGGCTGGAGAACATACTTTTATTCTTGCAATTTTATACTAGGAAATCAACATTTAATTTTATAATTCATTGTTCACAATTGACTTATAAAATGTTTAATCCTTAAATTGTACATCAATATCCTATGACTCCAAATTTTATTTATCACTCTCCTTCAAGTCTGAAGAAAATGATTAATTTATTAAATTCCACAGACAGCACAGTCCCACTGACATAACATTTAGTCTTAAGTCCTACGCTCATGAGAATTAAGAGTAGCCAGTATCAAACTGGCCTGAAACCTGATTGTGTTCCTGGCTCAGGATACCTGTAATAAATTTGTAAATCCACACTAAGACACAAAAATAAACTAGTGTGTGTATGTCATATAAAAAACTTTTCACAGTAGAGTAAAAATTAACATTAAAATGTTACCAAATTTCAACCATGCTGTTTTATCCAATTAGCTTTCTAAATGCCTGATTTAACTGTGAATCAAATGCAAATGACTTCATGTAGGTTTTTAAAAAAAAAATTTGCCCAGCATTTCAAAATGGTTACAGAATTAATATAACTTTTTAAATGTCAAAGTATGCTATACATATTGCACTTTTCTGCTAGGCTGGGCTAGTATCTTCCATGGCAAGATACTAAAACTACTGAATAAAATACACTTTAAAAATCAATAGGTACTTGATTAATTTCCCTGAAATTATCAACATCATTACCAAAATCTTCCAGGATTTTGTAAGATTTGATTCCTTAAATACAGTTTTAAAGTTTAACTTAAGGAGGGGGAAAAAACCCTCATATATTTCACTTTGTATGTCCTTTTTTGGTCCTTCAATGACCAAAGATAATTTTAAACAAATTATGCTTCATGTTTCCTGGCTTAATAAAAAGCTAAAATTTCTATTACCCAAATTAAGAAAAATGATACTAATCAAAAACTATTAATTTTGAAATGTCTGTAGGTCCCCTTAGAACCTTTCCAAACTTTTATAATCAAGATACTTTAATCAATTATGTACTAGAATCAAATTAGTTAAGGAAAACCTTATTTTGCAAAAATAAAATCACTTCCCAATATGCTTGACAGAAACAAGCTATTCGTTTTCATTTGTGTTCCACTGAAGACATTACTGAAACCTGTCCAACGGTCTATTTCCAAGTGGTCCGCTACGGAGTTCTTCGGAATGTTTTAAGATTGGCTGTAGCTAGAATTCTGACTTCCATTTGGACCCTGCTCTCCTTCACTGTGTAAGTGGGGAAGAAAGAGATTTTATACCAATTAAAAGATTCATTTTCAATACCCTGATAAGCCTACTAATTTTTAAAGTTAGTTATTCTGTGGTACAAATTTACAAAACAAAGACACAATTTTAAGACACAGATATGGAAAAATTAAAATCCAGAAGACTAATATTTGGTTTTATATTTTTATTCTTATGTAACGTAGTGTCCTCATACATAACAAGCTTTTTGAAAGTTAGTATCCATATACACTAAAAAAATTTAAATTAGGGTATGGGATTTCATTTTCATTACAGGTATCACTCAACATATAGATTAGAGCTTCTGAACAAATTTCCTATAAAATTAAATCTTACATATAAAATCATATTCCTATTAACCAGTTATGAAAATCAAGAAGTGTTCGTCCAAAAAAAATTATTGTCCAAAGGCATACTAAAATCTTATGTAAATATAGCAAACCTTTATAAATCAGAAATATGGGAATTTCCTGGAAAATGCTGAATATTTAAAATAAAAGTAACTAAAACTGAAAATACCAGTAACTGTGGCAACAGGATTATTGCCTTATTTTGTCCATCATCATCTTGCAGCTTCAGGCCCTGCCACTAGTGGAGAATCACTCAGGGAATTTCTGCAAAAAATGCATCCAAAGGTAGCTGTTTGAATGACTGCTTTAAAACAGCTCCTTGTATAAGTATTTATTTTTTCTAACAGTGACATTAACGTATCAGATCTACAAGTCTATCTCAATGTTTTATAAGAATAACTTAATTAGATAGGCAATATTTCTTTATTTCCCTCTGGACCTTGTTCCCTGCCCCAAATGATCTGATGCACAGTGGAAGCTAAGAACCACTGAACTACATGAACAGATCCTATTAAAACAACAAAAACTCCCTCAGCACAAGTGATTCTTATTTAGCAAAATTATATTATTGGGTGCCATGGATCATATGGGTCACTCAAAAGGCAAAATTCCTTATCCTTACAATATCAAATTAATCTAAGTTTTTGAAAACTGCTACTGGAATTTATAAAACAAGATAATAGCCAGTAGTGGGCAAGGGGTGGAAGATGGCACAGAGTCCAAGTGACAGGAATAATACAGAATTCTTTATCTCTGAATTTCCAATAAACTGGCCTCATTCTGTCCTGTTTAGATTTATGTGTACTATATAGCCATATGTTGAGGGACACCTGTAATAGACCTGCCACTGCATCAGGAAAAGTTACTATACAGATAATCCAGTTAATTTTTAAAAATGAGACATTCTCAATTTATCAAGTCACAAATTTAAAAAAATTAGTAAGCATTATGAGTTCTGGAAAAAATTTTAAGCACAGAAACCAAAACAATGTAATCTATGAAAAAATGTGATAATGCATATGAAATACATAATTAAATGGAATAGAAAATTAAAGTCCACAAAGTACCTGTTTGGAGGAGGTTTTGGTTTCGGCATCTTACTAAGAATAGTTGCCATCTCTTTTCTCTCATCAAAATTCTTCCACTGTTCATATAGTTTTAAAATAACCCTGATTATTTCCAAAATCTAGAAGAAAATATTTGAAAAGTTCTCAATGGCAATATCAAGCAGCATTTAGTATATAAAGATACACATCACATGTTAGGCATCCCTCAGAAAACAGTGGAAAGACAGAGTCCCTGTCCTGAAGTATTCAGGCTTGACAATGTGGATGAATGTTGAAAGCAGTATGTTTACCACACTGCTATTTAGGCTTTCCTTCTAGCCTCTCCTGTGTTAACATGCATGCCCTGTCCACCCTTATTCATCTCCCTGCTGCCAGTTTCCTTCTATCTGCTGATATCTAAACCAAAGCAAAATAATGAGGTACTAGGAACAGCGGTTCATGCAGTTCACCACTATACAGTATACTCTTCTAAAACCAATCGTTTCAAACAATTTAATGGGAGGTACTACACAAACGATGTTTAAATTCTGTTAACTACTGTAAACAAGTTAAGGAGCTAAAAAAATCGATAATTACAAATCAGTCATACCCAGTTTCCAAATTAGCACTTTCTTCCTCACATGAATAGACCTAACCTTGGATTGATTTTAATGCTATCAACAACATTTCAGCCCTGGCTGGTGTAGCTGAGTGGATTGAGCACGGGCTGGGAACCAGACGGTCCCGGTTTGATTCCCGGTCAGGGCACATGCCTGGGTTGTGGGCTGGGTCCCCGGTGAAGGCCATGTGAGAGGCAACCATGCATTGCTGTTTCTCCCTCTCTTTCTCCCTCCCTTCTCCTCTCTCTAAAAGTAAATAAATAAAATATTAAAAAAAAAAAAACATTTCAGCAGAAAAGACAGAAAAAAGGGCAAAAACCACTCTGCCAGGAGACAGGCTGTGTCTCAGAAGTTTATGGTAGTATTTAGTGATCACTAGGTGGCTTTTAAAATAATCCTGAAAATTACAGGCTGCTCTTCAACTGATCAAACTAAAAGTTTACCATTCTGTTTAAGCTAAACCAAAAAGAGAAATAGTACCTAAACAGTCAACATCAACTCTTCTTGTCAAACATATTTCTTTATTATTATTTTTATTTTTTTACCAAAAATCTTTTTAGCCTGGTAGACATCTTAAGATTTTAGGCTCATGATAAGTAAATATGACATTAACTTTTAAATGTTCAAGTTTATATTCCACTAAGGGAATTTTAAAGAATACCTTCTCCATATCCACAGAAAGCTCAGCAAACCACTGTCTGGCATCTTTCTGCTGTACAACACAGGCTACATGCAGGCAAGCTGGAAAGAAAAGAAGAGACAAAGGCCCGCATTTAATTACAAACATGTAATGTGTGGACTCAAACCAAAGAAAATTTTCATGTATATTTTCCAATATTCTTTTTTAAGAACTGCATAGGTTCATATAATAGTTACCACTGATATTCCATCTTATTTATAGAGAAAAAATTACTAGACTATATTAAAGTTTTTGACATCTCCAGCTCCTCACTGTGTGCTAGGCATGGTGCAGTTGCCTTGAGAATCAGGGCATTTTAGAGAGGGAAAAAAATCCAGTGAGGATAACCAAGCAGAGAAGTGATCTTTCAACAGTGATACAAGATAGTGGTTAAAATGTAACCACAGCCCTGGCTGGTGTGGCTCAGTTGGTTGGAGCATTGTCCCAGAAACCAAAAGGTCACGGGTTCAATTCCCAGTCAGGGCACATACCCAGATTGCAGGTTCAATCCCCAGTTGGGGGTTGGGAGTGGGGGGGGGCGGCACACAAGAGAAGGCAACCAATCAATTTTTCTCTCACACATCCATGTTTCTCTCTCTCTCTCTCTCTCTGAAAACAATGAAAAATGTCCTTGGGTAAGGATTAAAAATAACTAAATAAATAAAGTAACCAGAAGTCAGTGTAATGGGAAAAACAAAAACCCCAGCCAATCGATATACTGATAAATTTCAACAGTACTGACTATGTTTTGATATTTCAACTAAAAGTAGTGTTAATTACCTCTGCTTTTTCAAGTTATTTGTATGTCAGCCCTGGCTGGTGTGGCTCATTGCATTGAATGCCAACCTGCAAACCAAAAGGTCGCCAGTTCGATTCCCAGTCAGGGCACATACCTAGGTTGTGGGCCAGGTCTCCAGTAGGGTGTGCTGAGAGGCAACCACACATTGTTTCCCTCTCTTTCCCTTTCCCCCCTCCCTTCCCCTCTGTCTAAAAATAAATAAATAAAATCTTTTAAAAAAATAAAGTTATTAGTATATCAAATTAGGTGGAAATTGGGCACACTAGTAGTACTGTGTTGTAATAATAGAGCTTAGAAAAAAATGTAATACACCATATATAACTATATACAACTCACAAAGATAGTAAAAATGTTCAAAGACAACAATCTACATCATAATTTTGCCAAATATAATTCCTACTAAGCAGCTTGACTACCCTGATCCCATGCCAGCTTGTTAAGTTATGTTCCCTGATGCGGTCACACACACAACTTTGCTAAGGATGACATTCTAGGCAAGCAGTGATTCAAAGGTCAACTGACAAAGTGGTTGCACCAAGTCAAACAAAGCTATAAAGTACAGCCTATGTCCAGGAGGCATTTAGAGGCGAAAAGACTGAAATTATAACAATAGGTAATTAAAACACACTGGAAAACACCACGATAAGGGTTTATGTAGAGCACATTAGAGACAGAAGAGACATCCTAAACCCAGCATGAGATGATCCCGGGAGTTCTGCTGAGGGGACACTGTTCCAAGAAAGGTGAAATCCAAGCCAAGTCTTAAAAAAAGATGAAAGTGCGAACAGAGAGTGGCATGCACATAACTGGTAAAAAGAGGCTGCAGACTTTATCCAAAAATTAACAGAAGCACTTAAAAGTTTTAATTGGGGGATAAATTATGGATCAGTTTCTCTACCTTGGCACTGCTGACACCGTGGGCTGGGCAATTCTTTGAGACTGGGTAGTATACTACAGGATACTTAGTAGTATCCCTGGCTTCTACCCACTAGATGCCAGTGGCATCCATCATTGCTTTGACAACCAAAACCACTGCCAAATATCCCGAGGAACAATTATCTCTGGTTGAGAACCACTAGCCTAGCTCAAGTGTGAAGGATAGATTGGCTCTCTAAGAACAGGGATGCTGGAGGCCTATTGGTCAGGAAGTAGATTATTGTAGTAACCTGAATAGAAACAAGATGATGCTATGAGATTATTAAAGGTATTGGTTACCATTACTCAACAATAGGTATTAGTTACTAGTAGGTATTAGTAATGGTTACTAATGGAGGAACCGAGGGAGATGAAAGAGGCTAACTGCTCTGTTTCCAAATGAAGCAACTAACTACTGCTATGCACCAAGCTAGTATAGACAGTAAAAGGAGCACATCTGGGGGCAAAGTAGTGTGCTCAGTCCTGTTCATGAGTCTGAGGTGCCAGTGAGATGCCAAGGTAGAAGGGCAAAAAGAACTACTCAGGAGCAAGATCTTGGTTAAACGAAGAAATTTGAATGTTTCAAAACCCAAGAAACAAAAGCCACAGCCTCAGAGAGACTACCCAGGAAGAATGATGACAGGAGAAATGGCAAAGACGTGGCGCATGGCCTGATATTCCCTCCTTCCTATCCATGCAGATCCCAGCATTCCTTCCCACTGAACCCAGATGCCACTTCAGAATCCTTCCAAATATAGTGCTTGCATGGAGCCTCCAGTACTACAAAAATATAACTCATGCACCACCCCTAATGCAAGGATAAGAAATACTAACATTTAAGGACTAAATGAAGAAAGAGAAAACAGTACGTTTGGACTAGTAAAGTATGGGGGAGAGGGATCAAGGGGATAGAATCATGGATACCAACAGAAAAAAAGAACAGGAATGAAAAGTACTAAGTGCTCCCCCCCCCAAAACATATTAAGTGCCTAATATATGGCAGAAAATATCTGGTCCTCTACAAGGTATCTCATTTAATTTTTGTAACAACTCTGTATGGAGTTGTTAGTATTCCCCACATTTTAGAATTAAGGAAACAAACTCAGGAAGTTTAGATAACTTCCCCACAATTATAAAGGAAGCAAAGTTTAAACCTAGGATCATCTGATTCCAAAGACTGTCTTCTAACCCATTATAGTACTGCCTTCCACAGAAAACAGAATGGTAGCTAGCTTCTCCCACCAAAAGGGCAATAAGGACCTCAGAGGCTCCTTTACTCAACCTCTGAGGACTTTTATTAGACTCATGAAGGAAGGGCCCAGTTATTTCATATAAGTTACAACTAATACTAGCAGGCTTAATTCTGAACTTCTCCACCTAGACAAACACAGGTTCACATTATTTTAAACAATTTTTTAAAAACTTACCAAAAAAGGAATAGGGGTATAATAATCCTGACTTGTGACAGTTGCAGTTCATATTATTGAAAGCTCACACGCAAGGGTTAGTCTATTACTTTATGAAGCATAAAAACATAAAGTACAACAGGGTGACATTTCTTTTAGGGTGACCTAAATAGGTTTATAACAGTTTTACTAATAAAGATAAGCCACACTTACATACCTAAAGCTATCATGAAAGGAGGATACAGTAGGC
The DNA here is from genome assembly GCA_004026765.1 of Micronycteris hirsuta. Lineage (NCBI taxonomy): Eukaryota > Metazoa > Chordata > Mammalia > Chiroptera > Phyllostomidae > Micronycteris > Micronycteris hirsuta. The sequence goes on along the minus strand of PVJI01005710.1, from coordinate 85,501 downwards.
AAAGGTCCGTTCTGTAGGTATCATTCACTATCCTCCTACAGAAATGTAAACCATATCATTACTGAAAGCAGAACTACATCACCTGACTGTACATTTTGCTCCAGAGAGGGCCGTATTTCTCATCTTTGTACATATTATTTCTCTTTTATATTACTGAAGCACAGATATAAAGGTGAAAACATCAAGGGAAAAAGATGGATACATGAATGATTTCAATAAATAAGCATATTTTAATGAATAAAATTACAGCTAAATGTTTTAAAATTTAAAACCTCATAATAAATTTTAATCAGATTTTTTTTTCTAATTTGTCAAAAATTAGAAAATCAGATAGGAAACCAAAAATCATATAATGGATTAATATGTATGTTGAATACCACAAAAAAGTATTCTGATAACTTTAAAGATAAATTGTCTCCTTATGTAAACAGTCTGTTTTTCATAATAATAACTTGAATGGAAATATTCATCAAATAGCTAATTTAAAAATCCTTATCATTTTAGCATTTGTACCAATACAGTTATTAAAATTCAACAAGTAGATATTTTGTTCAACATCAAATATCTTGGGGCACTACTTAAATTACTTTAAAAATACTAAATTTAATATTTACTTGTCAATCTTCCTAGCTAATAACATGTTACACTATGAATAACTTCTGTTCTAATTACCATGCAAGGGGAAGCAACATGTCTTCTTGGCCCATGTCCTGCACATACTGGAGCAAAGGTCTATAGGGATGATACACTATCAAGCAACAATCCTAGAAACAGTTTAAAAAATGTGTATGTATAAAAACAGATTTAATACAACACAAAAAAACTCATCATTACCCAACAGATTTATAATTGTGTATTCATATGTATTTCTCTAACTCATGCTCGCTTCCCTCTTATTTTCTTAAGAAAGCAGTATGGCAGCCCTAAACTCTACTATGATAGTGAAGGCAGTGCTCTCTCTGGAATATACCTTGGTAAATCGGTTGGCAGTCAGTCAGCATCCATTCCCTTAGAGACTCAAAGTGTCACATCTGCAACACACTGAAACCTCTTATTAGCCTATAAATCCATAATTCCCAACTGGAGGAGCAGAATTCTGCCAAAGACATAATCTATCTTTAAGTAACACCACACACATACACAAATTGTGCAAATAACTGACAGTGGTTTAATGCCCTGACTGGTTTGCTTATAATCCTTTTATTATTGTTACTATAGAACAGAAAAATATTTCTATCCTAAGTAGGACATACAAATTATTTTACAGGCTTTCAAGAGGATACACGTGATGATGCTACTAGGTACTATGATTTCACCACCATGTATCACTTGGATGGTTTTAAAATGCACCTCCCTACAAATAATTTCTTTAAAAAATTCTGACTTCACTAAATTTGAAAATAAGTTTTACTCTATTAATCACAGGGAAGATGTATACTTACCATTAGTTCTAAAAGATAGAATTCACATTCTAGTATCTGTTTAAAAGATTATAAATGTCAACATGAAACCAAATTTGATGACTCTATTTAGTCTAACAACAATTTATAGACATAGTAATTTATCACAAATTTTTACTAAAAATTTTTTTAAATGAAGAAAACAAACATAATAACTTATAGTAGAACTAACATATACAATAAAAATTACTTTTTATTACTACAATGATTGAAATTGTGATTATAAAGCATTTTAATCCTTAAAAAAAGCCAGCCTCATATAAGCATTCTTATTTAAAATATCCTGTATAACTTCAGATTTTCCAACATACTTTCCATTCAACAAATGCAAAAATGCAATTATCTTAAATGTTATTATATTATAAATCAGTAAAAGGAAAGAATACTAAAAAATGAAACCAAAAAATACAAGTTAAATGGAAAGAAGAAATCCCTTGCAAGGTGCCTATTAAAATACCAATAGAGCCCTGGCTGGTGTGGCTCAGTGGATTGAGTGCCAGCCTGAGAACCAAAGGGTCGCTGGTTCAATTCTCAGTCAGGGCACAGGCCTGGGTTGCAGGCCAGGTCCCCAGCTGTGGGGCACAAGAGGCAACCACACACTGATGTTTCTCTCCTTCCCTTCTCCTGTCTCATAAAATCTTTAAAAAAAATAAAATATCAATAGAGATGCATCCTCTAAAACAATATAAAATTTCAAATATGGCTTTCATACTATTCCATTATAGCAGTTTCAGCTGCACATCGATAAATATCACCCGTCCCCAGGCCTCAAGCCTGAAAATTCTCATTTAATTGGTCTGTAGAGGCCCTGACACAGTATCATTAAGTTCCCAAAGTGATTTAATGAGCACCCAAGGTCATATAACCACTGCTATGAGTTATCTTTAAAAATAGTAGAAGCAATTAACTGTGATTTCTTTAAAGTCTGTTTTGTAGTATTCAAAACTGCCATTTCTAGACTATTCAGTTTAATATAAAACAGAGCTAATCTATATGCAACTTTGACAAATAGTTTTACTTTATACAATATACTTACATGGTTCATCCTATAAGGAAATTCCTTTGGAAAGGCATATGAAAATCTAGTTTTTACTGCAGAAAACAAAAAACAACTTAAACTGAGAAAATGAGAAAGTGATTTAACCCCAAATTTCTTTAATACTGTGTAGAATATTAGAGGTAGTGCTAAATCATTTTTAGTAGGGCTTCTGGAGATGCTTAGAAATCCAGATTATTTTGTTTCCAGGTGAGGAGAAAGAATGAATGGCAGGAAGCCCCAGACCCCCATCTATATGCAATACAAAGCCTTAATTACATGTTTAATATATTAAAGTTCTGCAACTTAAAAAATAAAGGGATTAGAAAAAAAATCACTGGGTTTTATCATCTCTAACATCTTCCCAGCTCTAGAACAGTCTCTTCTTTAGCACCATTTTCATACAATTCCCACAAAACTGGATAAAACACAGAAAGTGTTGGTCGTAAAGGTAAAACATATAATTTTTCTAGGAATAATTTTTATACAAAATTCTTAAAGCAATAACTTGCCCTTGTAATGTAGCTTAGAAGGAATATGTTCACAAATATATATGTATATATTTGTAAACATATATATAAATATAATTGGAAGGATAATACAACCAAAAAATGTTTAAGTGTTTCTCTCTGTGATTTAAGAAGTTTTACTAATCTATACTTTCTAAACTTTTTATAATAAATAGGTATTTGTTTATCAAAAGATATATTTTAATCAAAACATAAATGAATGTACAAAGGTCTCTAGGACTTTTTTCATACCACACATAAACCCATACACAGTGACTACTGTTCTTAATAACTAAGTACAAATGAGAAAACTATTAATTATCAACCCTCCATTTCCTCAAAATGCTGTGAGTATATACCTTTAAGTACTATATGACATAATTATACTCAAATCATCAGATATACCATTTTATTCAATCAAGTGACTATTCACAGGTTTTAGAAGATCTGTTTTGTGATTCCTTCCATTTGTACAGCCCAAGTGACCTCATGGAGATAAAAAAAGAATTTCATTTATTTTATGTACTGTATTTTGTAAAGTGAGTATCCTAGCCAGTAATTTTGATAGGTAACATCTGCCAAGATTTGAAACCTAAAACATTTGAACTTGACACTAGGAAATTTATACTTCATCTTTCCTTTCCTCTCTTCCCTTAGGTAATTTGAAAACATCCCCATTAAAGTTTCTGACTTTTACAAATCCTTTGGTGTAAACAAGATGTTAAGTGTACAAGTAAAACACGTACTTCCATACTGGTACCTAATCAACAAGGTAAAATGATCTCCATAAATAAAACAAATTTACACCTCTAACCCTTGGATTTTGACAACTGATTTACTAAGATAAAATTTACATGACACTTTTGATTTTCTTCTAACTTGGAAGAAAATGTATCCCTCCTCTCTTTTGCTATCTGTACCATTTGTGAATTGACTTTTATCTTCTCAATTGATAGTCGCTACTTTTCTTTAACCTTTCCTCCATAGTAAATCTAAATACGAAAGCATCACTTACTAAATATGCTCAAATTTCCCTTAAAAACAAAAACAAATAAAACCTCTACCAAATAATATTCCTGTTGGTTTTTTTTAAGTAGACTTTATTTTTTGGAACAGTTTTAAATTTATAGAAAAAAACAGAAGATAATAGAGTTCCCATACCCTCCCTGTTAAGGAATAAATGTCTATGCCCCCCAAAAGTCAGATGTCGAAGCCCTAAACCCCATGTGATATTATTTGGAGATGAGGTCACGAGGGTGGGACTCCCATGATGGGATTCTTCTCATAAGAAGAGAAGAGAAACCTGCGCTCTCTCCTCTCTCTGCCATGTGAGAACACCTGCAGCTGTCTGCAAGCCAGGAAACAAATTATGGCTCAACAAAGAACTGATCAAGGTAGGCACTCTGATCTTGAACTTCCCAGCCTCCAGAACTGTAAGAAATAGTCTATGGTATATTGTTATAGCAGCTCAAGCAGACTTAGACACCCCATCACCCAGTTTCATCTGTTATAACATCTTACATTAGTATGATATGTTTGTTATCATTAACGAACCTATATATACATTATTATTAACTAAAGTCCATAGTTTATTCAGATCTTAGTTTTTACCTATAGTCCTTTTTCTGTTCCAGGCTCTCATCCAGGATACAACATTCCATCTACATGCCATACCTCCTTAGATTCCACTTGGCTGTGACAGTTTTCCAGACTGACTTTGTTTTTGATGACTTTGATAGTTTTTAGGAATATTGGTCAACTATTTTGTAGGTTCACCCACCACTACAATCTGTCTGATGTTTATCTAATGGTTAGACTGAGGTTTTTGGTTTTTGGAAGGAAGACCACAGAGGTAAAGTGCCATTTCATCAGAATATATCAAATGTACACACCACTAATGTGATTTATCACTATTGATACTGACTTTAATCATCCAGCTGGGGTAGTATCTTTCAGTTTTCTCCACTGTAAAATTATCTGCCCTGCCCACTTTTCATAATGTATGCATTAGAAGGAAGTCACTATATGCACAGCCAACACCAAAACAATGGATATTTATGCTTCCTATACTTAAGGGTGGACTTAGCTACATAAAGTATTTTAAATTCTTCTACATGAGGGATTTGTCTCTTCTCCCCCATTTATTTAATCATTTATATCAGTATAAACTCATGGGTATTTATTTTGCATTTTGGGTTATAATCCAATATAGCTTTTTTTTTATTTTGTTGCTGAAATTCTTCCAGCTTTGGCCATTGAGAGCTCTTTTAGTTGGATTGTGTGTCTCTCTGACATATCCCAAATAATGTAGGCTTTTGGTTTTGGTTTTGAGTACTTCCTTACTTACTGGCACTATAAAATGCTCCAGGTCCATCTTGTATTTTTCCTGCCTCAGTCCTAGAATCAGCCATCTCTCCAAGGATCCCTAGCTCCTTTTATTGGAGAATGGCATGAAACACAAAGACTGGAGCACTAGGTGGGCTCATTGCTTATAGACCCACTTAACTGACAAAGCCTACACACACACACACACACACACACACAAATCCACATATCTATACATCTTACGTGTAACTATGTAAAGATAAATACAGTTCATATTGATGTCTCGAATCCTAACTGATGACCACATCGATCATTCTGGTCTCCTTTCCTTGCTTATCTGTAAATTCCCATTCTAGCAATGAGAAACCTAGCTCTTAACATCTGCCATCTATTTGCCATGAATATATCCATTTAGTGGAATTGTTCAACTTCATCATACATTTGTAGCAGTATCAGAATTGTTAACAAGTTACAATGCTTATGTACACTTCATTTTGCCTTTAGTCTTACATACTACACTCATTTCCAAAGTTAGTTAGGTAAGCAAATCCCCTCTCCAACCCTCTTCACTGAGGTTGTTACATGTATTTATAATATATTTAGATTCTCCTTTTCTCAAAACATACTCACTTCTTAATTCTTTGTTATCTGGTTTCTACCCCCACCCCATAGTGTCTAATGACATCGTGTTCTCTCCCGAAGATCACAAATCCAAAGGTCTGGCTTTTTTCTTTGGAACGCATCTATGCAGCATAACACACCATGCAACTCTATCTCTTTCTTAAAATGTATCATGTCCCAAATTTCTATCATTGGCTTCACACTTCTAAGAGTATGCTGTACTGATACATTTACACCTAGAATGTCTAAAATTAAATTTACTTCTTTTCAGAACCCACTTATTCTCTTCTCCTGGTACTACATCACCTCCTCAATGCTCAGGTATGAAACCTCAAAAATCATTTTTGACTCTTCTTTAATTTTTTTAAGTATATTTCACTGATTATGCTATTACAGCTGTCCCACTTTCCCCTGTGCCCCCTCCACCCAGTACCCTCTTCTCTCCAGCAGAAGCCCCCTTAGTTCATGTCCATGGGTCATGAGTGTAAGTCCTTTGGCTTCTCCATTTCCTATACTATTCTTAACTTCCCCCTGTCTATTTCGTACCTACCATTTATACTACCTATTCCCTGTACCTTTTCCCCCTCTCTCCCCTTCCCTCTCCCAACTCTCCAAATGACCTCCGTACCTATGATTCTGTTCCCGTTCTGGTTGTTTGCTTAGTTTGTTTTTTAGATTCACTTGTTGATAGTTAATTTGTTGCCTTTTTTAATGTTCATGGTTTTGATCTTTTTGTTAAATAGGTCCCTGTAACATTTCATGTAATAATGGCTTGGTGATGATGAATTCCTTTATATCTTGTCTGGGAAGCACTTTATCTGCCCTTCAATTCTAAACAACAGCTTTGCTGGGTAGTGTAATCTTGACTGTAGTTCCTTGCTTTTCATCACTTTGAATACTTCTTGCCAGTCCCTTTTCGCCTGCAAAGTTTCTTTTGAGAAATCAGCTGATAATCTTATGGGAACTCCTTTGTAGGTAATTGTCTGCTTTTCTCTTGCTGCTCTTAAATCCTTTCTTTTCAAAAGTCCTGCTGACTCTATCATTCAAATCTAGCTTGCTTGCTCTTGCTGACTGCCAAAACATTATTTTAAGCCTTTATTAGTGCTCACCTGGATTACTTTGATAACTTAAAATAATTTTTTCCACCTTAGAACTGTTACCTTTTATTTCTCATAGCACCCTGAAGAGACAGCATTCACTAGTTTGCAGTTTCATATGTTATTTATGGTAAAATGCACTTTACATAGCATTTACCATCTTTAACCATTTTTAAGTGTACAGTTCAGCAGTATTAAGTACATTCACACTGTTGTGCAACCATCACCACAGTTCATCTCCAGAGCCCTTTTCATCTTGCAACACTGCAACTCCACACTCACTAAACAATTACTGCCATTTTACCCTCCCTCTGGCCCCTGGCAGCCACCCTTCTACTTTCTATCTCTATTAATTTGATTATTCTAGGTACCCTATAAAAGGGGACTCATATAGTATTTATCTTTTTGTGACTGGCTTATTTCACTTATCACAATGTCCACAAAGTTAAGCCATGTTGTAACATGTGAAAAACTTCAATATGTGTCCAATTCAATTCTTGCTCTCCCTCAATTCCTCTGACATAATTCTGCCAGATGCACCTTCCTGATACACAATTCTGGAATCACCCTCATGTGGAAAATAAAGCTTTCAAAGGTACCATCACTGCCAGCAATGAAATGCAGATTCCTTACCAAAGGCGTTCCATTACCTGGCATTAGCCAGGTAGGGCATTCCCCACTATTTCCTTATTCAACATTCACTGAATGTAAATCATTAGCTTTCTCTATTTTGACCAAACTATTCAATGTTCCTAGACTGTTTTTCCCCTGTATTTCTCCAGGTTCAAATTTTATCTTTCTGTACCAAATTCTAGTTAAGCCTTTCTAGATTCATCTAAAAAACAATCTTTTCAAAGTCAAATCATTCACTGCATTCTCAGTAAGTCTCTTGTGCCAAATATTTTCTTCTGTATTGTATTTTTATAGCATGTCTTATTCTCTTGTCTTCCAGTTCCATGTATTTATCTTTGTATCCACAATTGCATCCAGTATGGTATTTTCCAGTGATCATGATGCTGTTGATGATGACAGCAGTCACTGAAGTTCAGTGAGTATTATGGGCTGAATTGTGTGTGCCCCCATCCCCATAAATTTGCATATCAAAGCCCTTACCCACTATGTGATTGTATGTGGATAGGGCCTTTAAAGAGGTAATTAAAGATAAATGAGGTCATAACGGTGGGGCCCTAATTCAATAGTATTGGTGTCCTTTAGAGAAGAAACACTAGGGGTGCAGGTGTACAGAGAAAGGGCCATGTGAGAACACAGCAAGAAGGTGGCCATCTGCAAGCCAGGGTGCGAGGCTTCAGGAAAAACTAGTTTGTTGATATCTTGATCTTGGACTTCCAGTGTCCAGAACTTTGAGTAAATAAATTTCTGTTGTTTAAACCACTCAGTCTTTGATATTTTGTTATGGCAGCCCCAACAAATTAATTCACTGAACAAGGCACTGTTCAAAGAGCTTTATCATTATTTACTCATTTGATCCTCTTAAAAGCCCTATGACATAGATATTATTAACATCCTCATCTTGCAGATGAGGAAACCGAGACAGATTATATTTTGCTCAGCTTGTCACACAGCACTGGAGCTGAAACTCAGAACCTAAGTTGTCAGGGCCTGTACAATATAATATAAAATTTATGGAATAAAGAAAATAGTCTACTAGAGAAGTTCCTATTCATCAAAAACCAAACACTCTTGTGACTATATCTGTAAGTTTTTACATGAGAAACAAACAAATCTTGGTAATACGTATCTTACATATTAAAAAATGTGTAACTTCTAAAAAATTTGGAAAGCAGAGACTAATAATGTAAAAAGAAAATAAGGCCCTTAAAATTTAGACCTCAGAGATGAGCACTGCTACCATTCTGGATATTTTCTTCTGGTTGTTTCTCATTTTTTTTTTTTGAAATTAACAAAATTTACTCAATATTGATGTTAACTACAAAATTTTTATATGAAACACGTGGACTTAATATACCAGAATTTGGCCTTTATAAACTAGCTTACACATAAACAGTTAATTTATCTGTCCTAACCTATTTAGTGTTGCACCAGAGACCCTCCCACAGCTTTTACTACATAAACAGATTCCTCCCCTTAGGACAAAGTGAAAAAGTTCCCACCCAGTAAAAGGAAAAGAAAAAAACAAACAAACCCCCGAACAGATTTATCCAATTCTGAATCATAGCAAATATAACACCAGAAATAGATTATAGGCTACTTTTAACCTAAATAATATAAAAGAAAGTTACAGTGTTGACCAAAAGAACACACAGGTTTCTCATTAAACTTTGTTTTAATGGGTCTCAAAATTCTGTGACAGATTTTGGTCAAGTTGTTTCCATTAAAAAGTAATGATTTTAAAAACTAATAACTTAAAAACTGCCACACACACAAAAAAAAAACAAATGGTCCACAAAACATTCTCCTTTGCTTCTGAAGGTTTTACGATGCATTGTAATCATTAATGTTTCTCATTTTTTTTTTTTAAATAATTTGATTTTCCAGAGGGAGTTCAATGCTTCATCAATGTCATATATTTAGTATATTACATTCTGGGGCAAAACTACTCTTCCGTCCTCAAAAAAATAAGATATGGCACAATAAAGATTAAATTAGATTATTACATTCTTCTCAGAAAGTGGAATGGCCCCAAAATATAAAATTATTCTGGCTCACAAACTTAAAAACACAAAAGCCTTCTTCTGCCTCTTCTATGTAAACCCACAGAAATAAAAATAAATAAATAATTTAATTTTCTTTCGTTAAGTGATGACTTTTTGTTTAATCTATGAAGATGGAGCATAATATGATGTTAATAACTTTGTATACAATACTTTACAATTGTTACTTTACAATGTCATTTCCTTTATTGTCATAACTCACAGGCAGCTAAACCCCATCTTTTTAGAAAAGAACTAAGGCCAAAATGTAAAGCAATTTGCTCAAGGTTATGTAGCTGCTATTTAGTGACAGAACTGGGGCTTAGAATTAGCTGTCCTGACTAAAGTCACTATTTTTTGCCTGCACCACGTTTTTCAATATGGAGGGAAAATACATCATTCCCATCAAAGACATACATTACAGTAGCTAAAGAAATAGTTTACTCTATCCAGAAGAATGACACAAAGGCTAGTCGTTAGGAAGCAATAAAATACAATCAAGTTGGGAAATAATTTTAATTTACTCCTATTGTGAAATTAAGAGCCACTGAGACAATGTTTTTGGATCCTTAGTTACTACCCATTTTTTAACATTAAAAGTAATGTCTTAGACTCAATACTGTAAGTTTTAAAAACTTTGTATTTTAACTTTATTTTTTAGTCAAATACATAGCCATAAAGGTGACCTAAGGAGATTTTTTATTTAATTTGTTATTGTTTATGCTATTAGTTTTCCCTGCTTGTTCTTGCTTTTTCCACCTCTCTCCTACATCAGTCAATCCCCATATTGTTGTCCATATCCATAGGCCATGCATAAATGTTCTTTAGTTAATCCCTTTAACCTCTTTCATCCAGTTCTAGCCCCCAACCCCACAGCTGTCAGTCTGTTCCATGTATTTATGCTTCTGTTGACCTCAGGAGATTTAATAAACCCAACTAATCTGTCACAGGTCTTATAAACTGAAAAACATTTATGTCACATGGAGTTTTCCTTAGCATTACATACTTAAACTGGGATACACTTTTTGCACTTACATACAGAAGTAGCAGCAGAAATCAATCTTGTATTTGAGACTACTCCAAATTCCTAGAGAAAGAAAAGTGGGTAAGATCAGGCACACAGAAACCCAATGAACCTCTAGGTATCTGAGATCTATTCAAAACAAGAGAATTTCCTGTGTTTCCCCCCATGATTATATAGTCTTCTACCTATTTGAGGTATGATGTACTTAAACCTCTAAATGTATTACTTTTCCTTAAAACTGCTACAAGTTAAGGCAAGTGTTTAAATAATGTTATAATTTAACATCACTGATAGGTACCAAATTAGAAAACAAGCCTTAAAGTGACATGATAGTTTTCTGCACTCAAATTAGTTTCCAAGGAGAATTTTTTAGATTCTACACTTAATTGCAATAATATTAAGTATGCGTTCTGTTCAATTGGACCTGGACTAATAGTAATAACTCACGCCATTTAATAAAACAATTGAATTTCCAAAGAAGATAAACTTTAATATCACCAAAAGAACTCAAAATACCACACAATTATTCTTCTTGGAACAGGAAGAGAAGAATATATAGTATAAGATTTTCAATGTCAGTTCCCATTTCCTCTTTGTACTTAATATGCCACCAATGTAAAAATGACTAAAATTTATGAGGTGATACACCTTACATACACTGCCTCTTTTAATTTGATTAACCTATCAAGATTACTAAAGCCTTCATTTCACTTTAAAACAGAAAAATTAATAATTCATTCCTTATTCTACAAAAGAAACTGAACTAAATATCTATTCAAATACCTTCAACCTATACCCTTATCCTTGGGGAAAGGGATGGCAGGGGCACGTATGTGTTTATATACAGGGTCCAGCACAAATAACAGCCCTCTTTTTATTACAAAATCATAAGCATGCAATTCTGTAACATAACAACATTACACTCAAGCACACCATATGATATTTTAGATGAAATGTTCAAATTAAAACTATAAATTATTACAGCCATATTATTACCCTACCAACTTACACTCAAGCAGGTCTTAGTTCTGCCGGACCCTGTATATCTATATTCTCATTTAAACCCAAACTATAAAAAACTAAAACTAAAAAGTAAACACCTGATGCCCAGGCTGGTGTGGCTCAGTGGATTGAGTGCTGGCCTGTGAACCAAAGGGTCACTGGTTTGATTCCCAATCAGGGCACATACCTGGGCTCCGGGCCAGGTCAGGTCCCCATTGCGGGGGCGTGTGAGAGGCATCCACGCATTGATATTTTTCTCCCTCTCTTTCTCCCTCCCTTCCCCTCTGTCCATAATAAATAAATAAAATCTTAAAAAAAAAAAAAGTGAACACCTGAGACATAGTACTATTTCCATATAATTCCTACACCACTGGACAAAATGGAAAGATTTGGTCGTAGTTAGAGTTAAAAAAATAGTGCTATAACCAAATATGAAAAGATACATTTTTTTCTAAGAATAATTTTTTTATCCAAAATTCTCAAAGTGAAAACTTTCACCCAGTAAATGATAATATAAAACAGGATTCTACTCAGAAAATCATACAACAAAAAAAATACTGAAAAACTAGACAAATTAAAACCCCCAAGTTAGCCTGGCTGGTATAGCTCAGTGGAATGGGCACGGGCCTATGAAGCAAAGGTTCCCTGGTTTGATCCCAGTCAGGGCACATGCCTGGGCTGCGGGCCAAGTTCCCAGTAGGGAGCGTGCGAGAGGCCACCACATACTGATGTTTCCCTCCCTCTCCTTCTCCTTTCCTTCCCCTCTCTCTAAAAATAAATAAATAATCTAAACATAAAATAAAATCTCCAAGTTAATCTGTAAGAGAAGTGTATGAAGTAGTAAAGGGAGCCAATTATATGGTGATGGAAGATGATATGACTTTGGGTGGTGAGTACACAATGCAATATACAAATCATGTATCATAGAAATGTACACGCGAAACCTATACGACCCTATGAACCAATGTCACCCCAATAAATTTAACAATAAAAAGTTTATAAAAATTTTGTCTAGGTTCCCATACTGGCTGTTCTTCATATACATAAAATTACATGGTAATATTTTGAAAACCACCCCCATAATACAAGACTTTTATAAACATTTTGTTTTCTATTAAAGAACTTAAAAACAAAGCTGGTTCTGCCTCCTTAATCTATCACTCACAATTAAAAACCCTAAAACCTCTAGAAAGCTTGTCTTAATTTAATTTCTAGAGTCAACTCTCATTATTTTTGGTAATAGGTAAGAAAGATGTTATAAATAATCCTTGATAATGGCTAAAAGAAAATTCAAAATGAGTATCAAAAAGAATGAACTTACTAGGTTAAAATTACCTTCAATATTCAAGAATACAAATTACTATTCTAAAGACATAAGCTAAAAATAGAAACATAAGTATCATAATGCTAAAACTGCATGGATTATTTTTTGTAAAGATTTTTATTTATTTATTTTTAGACAGAGGGGAACAGAGGGAGAAAGAGGCAGAGCAACACCAATGTATGGTTGCCTCTCACGCGCCCCTCTACTGGGGACCTGGCCTACAAGCCAGGCATGCACCCTGACTGGGAATTGAACTGGCAACACTTTGGTTTGCAGGCCAGAGCTCAATCTGCTGAGCCACGCGAGCCGGGGCTGAATGGATTATTATGTAACCCAGTCAATATAGCTACTATTGCCTGCATTGTACCTTAGCCCTCTCAAAAAAACTGAAAAGGTAAAGGATTTGGTTTCAGCTGCAAACTGCCATCTCTCTTCTCTCTCCCTCACCTAATTTCTATATTCTTATTGCCAAAATGATTCCTCATTGGAATCTACATAACTAGGGCCCCCCCACCCAATCCTTGCCTTCCCTCTTGCTTTCCCTATGGCTGGGTAGGCAGCCAATCATCAGGAGGTAGGGAGGGAAGACAGTAGGACATAAAAAGCAAGTGGAGGAGGAGGGACACTGTCCAGTTATAGCAAGAATCTGTAGCACTTACGGACTACTACTTAGTGCCAAATAATAAATATCTTAGAAGGAGTACAGCAAAGCAGTTAAGTGCATGGGATTAGGAGCTAGACTCCCAGGGTTCAAATACTGAATTTGATGCTTACCAGCTCCATGATTTTAGGCAAGTTTCTTAACCTCCGTGGCTCTGTTTCCTCATTTATACATCTATATGTCTCTTTGTTATGAAAATTAAGTCAGTTATAGTTGTAAAAGTACTTAAAACAGCACTTTACACAAAGTAAGTGCTACGTTTGTTAAATGAATAAAAGATGTGTGAATACTTCTTTGATTTCGTACAAATGTCAATATTTTGCATAAATCAACATTTGTTATTATTTTTACATAGGTAATCTGAAAACTGGGGTAGATCTACCAACTCACATTGACTATACTTTAATCAAAAACAGAAAATGATTGCATACCTCTACTTTGGATGCCAAAAACACACATGTAGGAGCCATTAATACAGGATCTATACTTTTCAGAGAATACCTAAGAAACAATAAAACAAAATTAAATGTAGAAAACACACATTGGAAAAAAAACCAATGTAACTCTATGGCAAGCACATGATTCATTTATACTAAGGTTCATCAAAATTAGATAAGAGTTTCAAAGAAGCATAACATTCCCAAAATAAAACAGTCCTACCTGGCATAGAATCTCTTGAAATAGACTGTAGCAGTGGCAATAACTTGTTGTCTTAATTTAAGATGTTCACCTAATGCTTGGATAACTAAAAGAAAAATAAAATTTTAAATGTATCTTCTAGTATCATTATAATATTAACATTGAACAATAAGTTCCATGTGGCTAAATCATAATTATATTCTTTTTTTTAATTTTTATTTATTTTTAGAGAGAGGGGAAGGGAGGGAGAAAGAGAGGGGGAGAAACAGCGACGTATGGTTGCCTCTCACATGACCCTCATGGGGACCTGGCCCGCAACCCAGGGATGTGCCCTGACTGGGAACCGAACCGGGACCCTCTGGTTCCCAGCCCGCGCTCAATCCACTGAGCTACACCAGCCAGGGCTATATTCATTTTTTTTTTTTAAGATTTTATTTATTTATTATTAGAGAGAGTGGAAGGGAGGGAGACAGAGAGGGAGAGAAACAGCAATGCATGGCTGCCTCTCACATGGCCCTCACCGGGGACGGGCCCGCAACCCAGGCACGTGCCCCGACTGGCAATCGAACCGGGACCCTCTGGTTCCCAGCCCGCGCTCAATCCACTGAGCCACACCAGCCAGGGCTATATTCATTTTTAACATAGATAAAAACCTATGTTAGAAAGCTCTACTTCGATCACAGTGCTAATACTAGAATTTACAAATTTGTTTTAAAATATAGATGTGCATAAACAACAACAATCGAAATTGCCCCACAACAAACACTATCATTGCATTAAGGAGGTTGAATGACAGGCATTTCTCCTCTACCTTGTAAGGATTTTCAGTGCCATCCATATTATCTTTAGAATATAAAAAGAAAATATTTAACACCTATCAAACTCACTTTACTGATTTATAAAGTTTATGTTAAAATCCATAATGAATTCTCAAAACAATGGAGAGGCAGGTCTGCAGAAGAGTAAACTGAAGGTTAGAAAGACCATGTGACAAAGCTACCATGTGGCAGGGCAAGGATCTTCTGCCTCTAAACGCCTTTCCCTCAAAGCAAACTTGTAAGACAGCAATGCCCAATATAGGATGTCAAGCCAAAGAATCATTTATCCTCAAAGTAATCTTCTTTAGGCAATCTTAAATTGAGTTTAATAATGCATGATAAAAGCTCAGAAATATTAATGAGTATTTTGAAACTGTCTTGAATGTCTCTGCCATTAAGATTTAAAAATAACTTTGTTTAGATCACTTAAAAAGATTAAATGAATATGAGCTGTAAAAAGATTCCATGTGTAAATAAAAATGTTAAGTAGGTAAAATGGATAGGCTGTTGAACATTCCACATTCAAAAGTTTCGTAGGGTGATGGGGAAGAAGGGGATCTTCAATGTTTATTTTAAAACAAAGTTCTTGAATTTAAAAGAAAGTATTAAAAATAGAAATGTTAAGTAGGGGCTAAAACAGCTCATCACAAATTACCAAACAAAAGCATTTTAGCTCAGAGTTAATCAACTGTATCATTTCAACCAATTTTTGAAAAGGTTTACCATTTGTAAAAAATATTTGTAATTTCCAATATTCTTCTTCTGAGAGAAACTTTAAGTCCTTTTGGCGTTCCTTCAACAGATCTTGTTTATCCAAAATCCATTGCAAACTGGAAGAAGCAAAGATATCAAAATATGTTATACAAAATCAAATAACAAAGTTATAGAAAACATTCTAAGATTAAACAAGTTATTAACATTCTGAGAAATACAAAGTACACATAACCCTAAATGACAGTATTTTCCACATTTCTTGAAACTCCAACACTGAGAAATATCTAATTAGTGTAAGTATGCCCTGGAAAAAAAAAATCTACTGTAATTTCTATCTTCCTTCTCAGTCTGTCACTAGCTTTACTGTATTTCATTGATTCTAAGATTCTGATACCAACATGCATCTTACAATTGGTAACGCTTTAGCCTTTTAACAGGCAGCATGTTTTTTCTTGCTTAGTGATACATAAATTAATGGTGAAATTATTTGGCACCAATTGACGGTGCCTTGAATTTGAAATTATCTTTCTCAGTTGTTCATGGATAACTAGAGCTTTTAATTTCCGTACCTCACAATTTCAATCATGTTAAAAGCTGCTTCAGAATTTATTTAGCCTCCTTCTTCCTGCCTAGTCGTCTACTATTTTTAATCTAAGATATGAAATTGACATGATCCTCAAAAAAACTATTCTGCAACCTTCTCCTGTCACTCAGTATGTAATGGAAATTCTGTTGTCAATGAATGTATTA
The DNA here is from genome assembly GCA_004026765.1 of Micronycteris hirsuta. NCBI lineage: Eukaryota > Metazoa > Chordata > Mammalia > Chiroptera > Phyllostomidae > Micronycteris > Micronycteris hirsuta. The sequence continues at coordinate 68,849 of PVJI01005710.1, read as the reverse complement.
TTCAGCATCCTTTTAAACTGCTGCACAGCATTATGGATGAATCATTTAGTTGATCCCTATTTATAGGTATGTAGGTTGTTTTTTTCACCATTAAAAGTAATACTTTAACAAATATCTTTGTCATTTATCCTTAAATATTTGATTAATAACATGTTTAGAATAATTTCCTAGATCTGATGGGTCAGTTTTGCTAGTATCTTTGATATAAATTGTCATTTAGGTTCCATAAAAGTTACACTAGTTTCCTTCCATTCCTATTAAGAGTACATGGGGCCCGGCTGGTGTAGCTCAGTGGACTGAGCGCGGGCTGGGAACCAGAGGGTCCCGGTTCGATTCCCAGTTGGGGCACATGCCTGGGTTGCGGGCCAGGTCCCCGTGAGGGCCATGTGAGAGGCAACCATTCATTGCTCTTTCTCTCTCCCTTCTCCTCTCTCTGAAAATAAATAAAATCTTTAAAAAAAAAAGGAGTTGGGTATGTCTTAAAATATTTAACCCTATGGGTTATTGCCAATCTTTTAAATAATTTACGACTTAAAGACAATTAGTATCTTACTATTTTTTTAGGTGTACATCTGAGGTTAAACATTTTCCATGTCTTTATTGGCCAAATATAGTTCTTTTGTACATTATAATTCTAGTATTAGCCCATTTTTCCAATGATAGTCATTTTTTTGTGTTTAAGAGATTCTTCTGATCAAAAGTTTCTATATTGTGGATAATAAATATTTGTCAAATATCCTGCAAACATTTCTCAAGTTTAGCATGATCTCTCAATATTGTTATTTGTAATACAGAAATCTCACTCACTTATATATCGAAATCTACCCATATTTTACTTTGACTTTATGTTTGTCATGCATGAGAAGGCCTGCCCTGACACAAAATTTTTAATACACACACACACACACACACTCATATTTTCTAATACCCTTAAGGCTTTTTTCTTCCAATTTGTGATCCATCTGGAGTTTATTTTGGTACAGATAGTGCAGGAAGCTCCAGCTAAATGTTTGTCAAAGGGTCATCCAAATGTCACCAAAGTATTTCCTAATGTTTCATTTTATCATTGGTTTTAATCTTCTTTATAATTTCCCATTTTTTAACTTTCATTTTTCCTATGCCATACTATTTTAAAACATATAAAATTAAATAATTAAAATCTGGTACGGAAAAATACCCTCTCCTTGCTACTATTCTTCAGAAAATTTCTGGCTACTCTACTACAATTATTATTCTAAGACCTGAATATCAAATCCCAAGAAAGGAAATCCATTCAAAATTTTGTCTGGACTTGCAATAAATTTAAAGATTAATAGGGAGAAATGATACCTTTAAAATGAGAGAATTCAAACTCTACTTATTAAAATCTTTTTTTAAAAGTTTTATTGTATTTATTTATTTATTTATAGGGGAAGGGAAGGAGAAAGAGAGGGAGAGATACATCAAATGTGTGGCTGCCTCTCACATCCCCAGCTGGGGACCTGGCCTGCAAGCCAGGCACGTGCTCTGACTGGGAATCAAACCGGCAACCCTTTGGTTCACAGGCCCGCGCTCAATTCACTGGGCTATACAGCCAGGGCTAAAATCTTTATGTTCTACTATACAATTACATTTTTTTTTTCTTCTTGTCCTGGCTGGTGTGGCCCAGTGGAATGAGTGCAGGCCTGCAAAGCAGAGGGTCATTGGTTCCATTCCCAGAGCACAAGCCTGGGCTGCAGGCCAGGTCCCCAGTAGGGGGCGCTCGAGAAACAACCACACATTGATGTTTGTCTTCCTCTCTAAAAATTTTCTTTTTAAGAGAAAACAGGCCTGGCTGGTGTAGCTCAGTGGATTGAGCACAGGCTGGGAACCAGAGGGTCTCGGTTCGATTCCCAGTCGGGGCACATGCCTGGGTTGCGGGCCAGGTCCCCAATAAGGGCCATGTGAGAGGCAACCATACATTGCTCTTTCTCCCTCCCTTCTCCTCTCTCTGAAAATAAATAAAATCTTAAAAATAAATAAATAAATAAAATCTCTAAAAAAAAGAGAAAACATCCTATTTGTTTTAGTAAGAGCATTAGTAGAGAATAGGTGTTGAATTTTTATTAGCTATCTTTTTGATGCCTTCATTGTTTATTAACAGATTTACTAATATTAACTGTATTCTATAACAAAAATGCCATCATTTAAAAAAATTTTAAGGTAATATTGGACTCCATTTGTTAATACTTTATGATGCTTGCATCAATATTCAAAAGTAAGACTGTTTTTGGTGCTACTTTTGCTAGATTTTACCAGTGTTATTGCAGCTTCATAAAGAAAACTGAAAAGCTTTTTCTTTGAGTGTGAACAGAAAAAAATTCAATAGCAGATTCTCTTGGAAAGTGAGAAAAAAATTTAGCCATAAAATAATTTGGGCCTGAAGCATTTTTTAAGGAGTAGTTCTTTGGTAACTTTTAAAATTTGTTTTGGCTTTCAAATTTATTGTCATGGAAACACATTTATACATTTGGGAGATAATCCAAATGTATATGAGTTTATTTACTTTTCTTATTCCTAATTTTGTATTATTGCATTATCCTTGTACCTTGATTCAACTAGCACTAGTTGTTTTCGTATTAGCTTCCAAAGAATCAACTCCTACAATTTCTGACCATTTATTTTTTCCTTCTAATAAGTATCAGTGTTAATTTTTTTTCCTTTTTTTAAAAGATTTTATTTATTGTTAGAGAGAGGGGAAAGGAGGGAGAGAGAAACATCTATGTGTGGTTGCCTCTCGCGCCCTGTACTGGAGACCGGGCCCACAACCCAGGCATGTTCCCTGATTGGGAATTGAACGAGCAATCCTTTGGATCGCAGACCAGCATTCAATCCACTGAGTCACACCAGCTATGGCAGTATCAGTATTACTTTTATTCTTTTTTTCTGAGGTGCATTTCCTTTTTAGTATTCTTATGGAGAATATTTTATTTGTATTCTCTGAGGTGCATTTCCTTTTTAGTGTTCTTATGAAGAATATTTTATTCGTATTCTGTTACTCAGAATATTGATTTTTCTTGCAAATTTGGCTTTAGCTACAATATATGGATATATATTGATCTCATTATTTCCTTAATATTATATAACTTTCAATTTCCCCTTTGAAACAATAAAGCATTCAGAGCTGGTTTTACACTTTTAATTTTTTTTTTAAAGATTTTATTTATTTTTAGAGAGGGTAAGGAGAAAGAGAGGGAGAGAAACATCAATGTGTGGTTGCCCCTCGAGTGCTCCCTACTGGGAACCTGGCCTCAACCCAGGCATGTGCCCTGACCGGAATCCAACCGGGGACCCTTTGGCTCACAAGCTGGTACTTATCTACTGAGCCACACCAGCCAGAGCTATACTTTTCATTTTTATTACCTGTTCATTAATTCATTCAGCCTACCAGTCACTATTTAGTGACCTTCTAGTATGACGGCATCATGATCAAAGAATGTGTTGTTCTAATACAACTTTCTGAAAAAATGCTGTAATTTGCTCTGTTCCATGATTATCATTATTTTCATCTCCACAGTCATTTTACTTAAAAAACAAACTTCAGCCCTGGCTGGTGTAGCTCAGTGGATTGAGCCACGGGCCTGGGAACCAAAGTATCGCTGGTTCGATTCCCAGCCAGGGCACACGCCTGGGTTACAGGCCAGGTCTCCAGTAAGGGATGCGCCAGAGGCAACCACACATGGATGTTTCTCCCCCTCTTCCTCCCTCCCTTCCCCTCTCTCTAAAAATAAATAAATATTTTAAAAGATAAATAAAAATAAAAAACTTCACAAATACTTAAGTTTTTCCTCACAGCACATAGTATAAACTAAGAAGACATTAACACCACATTTCATGAAATTTAAGATGCACTGCTTTTAAGATTCACCATTATTTCATATACTAAGAAAAAAAAAAAGGCTATCCTGAAATGTTAAAATGTATACCTAAAGCCATGAAATACAACATATTTCATGTCAACGTTCCTTTCACCAAAATCACCTAAAACAATGGTTTTCATAATTATTTTGTGTCTTTTAAGAACTGTCTTATCTTTCATACTTGTTACCTTTTGCAGATCAGGGACTCCATGATTCTCAAGGAATCAGAGGAAGGCAAAGTATGTCCCTTCCACCAGGACCACTTCAACTGGGAGGCAAGGGTAGTTTCAAAAAACACATTTGATGTTGTAATAATTTTATATTTGAAAAGTGAAAAAGCAATTGTTTTTATAAAAAAGATCCTGCCTCCGTTTTGATAACCATTCTCATTATGGCATAATGCTTATCAAAAGAGGGGCATAACCTTTTTTTTTAAGTTGAAAAAGTCTATAAATTCTGACAAACAGCTAGCTAGCTGTCAATTCTCTCACCTTCCTTCAAAGTTATCAGAATACCTCTTCTCTACCTGAATTTTCTGTATTTTAATTTTGCCCAAGCAAATATTTCAATGAGTCAAACAGTGTAAAATAAAAATATCAGAAGTAAAACTTCTATAGCATTTCATCTCCACAGAATTACTTCACTGCAAGAGAAGACTCTGCATTTCTGAAAATAGGTTTCCAAGCCCACCGTTTCTTTTTTCCTGCAAAGGGCTAAAAAAAAAAAGAATGAACAATGGAATCCATCTTTTTCACAGAATCAAAATTTAAATTAGTTACTAATGCTCTCGGCATTAAAAATTATTTACACTAAGATACAACCTTTGTCAGGTTGTGTTTATCTTTCAACTGCACAGTCTAGTCAAACTTCATTTGATACCATCACCACCTTCCAAACAAATGTTTTCACGGGAAAATGTTTTTAATATCACTCAGGCTCTTTCATGGTCACTGACAGAAACAAAAACTTAATCATGAAAAAGATTAAAGAAATCAGCAACGTTATGGAAAAAATAAACTCTTAAAATATAAGGCACAGGCTAATGAAATGGATAAGTTTTGAGAGCACCTGCCCTATACCTTACCAAGATAAAACTCCACGCAGACATGAAGTAGTGGCAGGAAACAGTGAAACATGTCTGACTCTCCCCTCTCCTCGGAATATTAAACCCACTCAAGACAGGAGGTGAATAACAAACACTACGATACCGACCCACCGACGAGATCCTAAACAAAAAAGTGAACCGCAACTGTCCTGAACAGCCAGCGTCACAGTTCTGAACCTAGTCACACTTCCCATACCTGTACCCTTCCCATCTTATTCCACCCCAACCCCAGGCCTAGCTATTATCCCAGGCCTAGCTAATAATCCAGGAATCTTAAACTCTGGAACCTTCCCACCTCGCAGACTGACTCCCCTTCCCCCACGCTTCCCGCTCACTTATCATTCCCTCCCCCCCACCCGAAACCGGCCAAAGGGCGGGGAGAGGGGAGTTGCCAGAGAAAGACGCATCCCGCTTCCGGCCGTAGCCGCATCACGGGAGACTCCGCGGCGTTCCGGACAGGGGCTGGGATCCAGGGACAGGGGCTAGGATCCAGGCCAAGGGGAGTCGCAGGCCCCGTTCTCATCGCCCCCCCTAGAGCCAGGCCCTGATAGAAGACAGAAGGTAACTTACTAATGGGAGCTCTGCCAAAAGTTCCCTGCCATGGAACACAGCTTGCCCTGATACAAAAGCACCAGCCGGCGGAGCGGCTCGCGGAGCGACCATAGACCCAACCCGCCTGGTAACCGCGTTCCTCTATCTGATCTACCCGGCTCCGCTCCGCCGCGGCGACGGTAAGAGGAAGAGGATGGCACCCTATTCTTTTTGACGCCGGCCGGCAACACTCCACTGTGTAAACCAGTTCCTATGGATAAAAGTTCCGACCCGCCCCGCGTTAGCGGAGGAAGCCAGCTGGGAGGAGACAGCCTGTGGACGCACAGAAATAGTTAATGGGAACTGGTGCTCACGAAGGCTCGCGTTGGTCAAGGGGCTCTCGCGAGAGTTTCTTGCCATTTCGGTGTAGAGCCCGCGCGGTTTGGTCTTCTGGGTTCCGTAACTGTTTTCTGAGTAGGGTTGTTGCTCTCCGGGTTTTGTTACTCCAGTTTACCTTACAGGCCTCCGAAGCGTCTGCCTTCGGAGTTCTTTCTCCTGCAATTGGGAAGAGACATAGAGATTTTGGCCTCAAGGACCTACCTACCAGAACCTACTGGCACCAGCCGGAATGCATTCCAAATGGAGTTCTTTTGCAGTGAAGCGGAAACATTTAGAGCAATACTGTTCTAATGCCAGCGAACCACTAGTTTCACATATACGTACTAAATAGAAACATACAGCCAAAAATGCAATACTTTAATTTTACAAGATGAAATAATCTGTAGCTTTCATTTGTTATTGTGATACTGTAGTTATTGTAAAACTTCTCATTGGTTTTCCAAAAACTGGACAGAGTTGGAAGTTCTTCATAGATGACCAGTGTTCTCACGTAGTTTGACAGAGTATTTTTCACAGCGTGGGTGGAGACCAATTAGGGTGTGGTTGCAATTGAGTATAATAAGCATTTTCCAAAAAAAAAAGCATTTTCCTAAATGAAATTTAAAAAAATCAGGTATGTTAGAAATAACTAGAATATTACTTAAAAGATCTGATTCAGTTATATATGAATGTATGTACTACATCAAGATGTGAAATGCCATATGATTTCACTTATATGTGGAATCTAAAGAACAAAATAAATCAACAGTAGAACAGTCACAGATACAGAGAATAGTTGGACGGTTGCCAGGGGAGGGGGGTTGAAAAAGGTGAAGGGATTAAGAAAGTACAACATAGGAAATACAGTCAATAACATCGTAGTAACTATGTGTGGTGCTAGGTGGGTACAGAGGGGAATACTTTGTAAAGTATACAGTTGTCTAACCATTATGCAGAATACCTGAAACTAATACAAAATGATATTGAATATGAACTGTAACTGGAAGATAAAATTTAAATTTAAAAAAAGTTGTGAAATGCATCTTAATAGCTTAACATAAAGTATTTTATATCACATGTCACTCCCATAAAGTCCTATAAAGTTTGCTCTCCTTGATGGTTGTTCTCTAGGTCTTTGAGAATCTAGTATATTTTCATCTTTCAACTATTCCATTGGGTTTTTTGCCTCCAGGCTTAAAATCTTTGTAGAGAGAGTGCTCAGGACTTTCACAGGCTCTTAGTCAGTGTTAAGAGACTTGAACCAGAAACACCACGGTCACTTCCTCTCTTCCCATTGACCAAAATAAACACATGCTTCTAATTTAACTGCAAAGAGGCTGAGAAATGTATGGTAGTCTGTAGTATGTTTGATGAACTACTGTCTGCTGCACTGTAGATTATAGTCAAAAAAGTTTGAAAGGCAGTCGCTTAAGAAACACCAGGCCTGAGGCTACTTCCCATTGGTTGGGAATTTCTTCAACTCTCTCCGAGGTTGCCAGATGGACAATATCCAGAAGATAAAGATACTGTAATAAATTAGTATTGATAAATATTTTGTTCTGTGTGCCCCCATTACACTCTTTCTGCCACCAGGCCAGCATTGTTTCACACTTAATTCTGCATTCTTCTTTCCACAAAACTGTGAGCTCCTTGAACTTTTTTTTACTAGTAGTTCGGGGTCTAACACATAGGCACAGCAGGAACTGGTATTTGTGGGGCAAGGTGCTTGAAGAAAAGCTGTATGATGTTGTAGATGAAAAATTAGGCTGAAAAGTATTTAGAATGCAAAAAGAAATAGTAACAAATTACTAGAGTCTTGAAGATTTAGGTCCCTTCCTTCTTTGAACTCTTAGGCAATTTACCAAAAATACTACATAGAGCCCTGGCTCTTGTAGCTCAGTGGATTGAGTGTGGGCCTGTGAACCAAAGGGTCACAGGTTCGATTCCCTGTCAGGGAACATGCCTAGGTTGCAGGCCAGGTCCCCAGTGGGGGATGCATAAGAAGCAACCACACATTGATGTTTCTCTTTCTCCCTCCCCTTCCTTCTCCCTAAAAATGAATAAATAAAATATTTTTTAAAAAAAGAGTAATACTACCTAGAAATGCTTTGCATGTACAACCGGGTTTCTGCTTCACACCCAGAACTCCAAATGCCCAGCAGCTCTCTATGTACCCAGTGGCCAAGAAAGAGGGGCCTGGAACTTAGGCTCCTAAAGGATCCTTCCTAAAGGATCTAAAGGAGAATCTGTGTTTCTTGCCTTTTCCAACTTCTAGAAGCTGCCTACACTCCTTGGCTCATGCCCCCTTTCATTTTAAAAGCCAATAATGGCCAACTGACTATGACATAGCATCATTCTGATGCTTGCTCTTCTGTCTTTTCCATATTTAAAGCATTCTTGGGATTACTCTTTTGGGCCCTCCTGGATAATGTAGAATAATCTATTTTAAATTCAACTGATTAGCAACCTTAATTCCATCTGCAATCTTAATCCCCTTTGCTATGTCACATATTCACACATAGTGGGGATTAGAATGTGGACATTTCGGGGTAGAAGGCATTATTTTGACTTCTGCACTTCTTTCAGATTGTTCTCACAGATCGTTCTCAGGGGTTCTGGCTCACAGAATTAAGTATCTAGGCTCTTCAACAGGTATATTTGTAGAATAGAAGTGGGTGCATCAGTGTTGTAACTTGATAGCACCAACGGCTATTGATCTAAATTGTCAAGAAATCTTATCAAGAAATCTTCCAATAGCAATTCATTTTCCACATGGATTTGTCTATAGGAATATAATGCTTTGAGCAATGAATAAAAATATCTGGTCAATGTGGCCATTATTATTATTTTAATTAATTATTTTTTAAAGAATCTTTTATTTTTTAAAAGATGGTACTTATTTATTTTTAGAGAGAGTGGAAGGGAGGGAGAAAGAAAGGGAGAAAAACATCAATGTTTGGTTGCCTCTTTTGCACCCCCTACTGGGGACCTGGCCTGCAACCCAGGCCATGTGCCCTGACTGGGAATCGAACTGGTGACCCTTTGGTTCACAGGCTGGTGCTCAATCCACTAAGCACACCAGCCAGGGCTAAATCAATTAATTTATATATATATTTTTTACAATTGTTTTTAGAGAAGAGGAGAAGGGAAGGAGAAAGAGAGGGAGAGAAACATCAATGTGGGATTGCCTCTTATAAGCCCCTTACTGGGGAACTGGCCCACAACCCAGGCATGTGCCTTAACTGTGAGTCAGACAGTTGACCCTTTGGTTTGCAGGCCAGCTTTCAATCCACTGAGCTATACCAGCTAGGGCTATTGGGTTTTTAATATATGAATTTCTGTGGGCTTGATTATTGTGTGTCTAGACCTAAGAGATGGTGCAGACTCAGTAAGCTGGCAGCTCAGGTTTCTGAGTCTGCAAGAATGAAGACAAGATCTGTGGACCCTGATGAGGTCCATCTGTTTGGTGGTCTTCCCAAAAGATTAAAAGCTGACTTTTTAAAAAAAGATTTTATGTATTTATTTTTAGAGAGAGGGGAAGGGAGGGAGAAAGAGGGGGAGAGAAACATCAATGTGTGGTTGCCTCTCCTGCACCTCCAACTGGGGACCTGGCCTGCAATCCAGGCATGTGCTCTGACTGGGAATCAAACAAACAACCCTTTGGTTCGCAGGCTGGCACTCAATCCACTGAACCACACTAGCCAGGGCTAAAAACTGACTCTAATATACTTTTGTCTTCAAACAGAAAAAGAATGGATTTCACCATATGGCTATGAACTGAATGCTCTCCTAATTTCTTCCATGACATTCATATTTCTGGAACATTGACCAGTTCTCTTTCTTATTTTTACTTATTCTTGTTTCAAATCTGAACACAGGGATACCTCCTTTTATTGCACTTCACAGAAGTTTTGATTTTTTCATAAAAGATTTAATTAACTTATTTTTAGAAAGAGGGGAAGGGAGGGAGAAAGAGAGGGAAAGAAACATTGTGAGAGAGAAACCTTGATCATTTGCTACTTGTGTGTACCCAGCTGGGAACTGAATCCGAGCCCAGGCACGTGCCCAGACCAGAGATCGAACTGCAGCCTTTAGCCTTGTGGGACAATGTTCAGCCAACCAAGCCAAACTGGTCAGGTAGGTGTTTCAATTTTTTCGAATAAAAGGCAAGACCCTCCACCAGCAAAAAATCATGACTCACTTTATTGTGATACCTGCTTTATTTTGGTGATCTGGAACTGAAACTGCAATATCTCTGAGGTATGCCTGTATTTTAATTAGACTCTTTTGTTTGCTTAAGTAACTTTCAGCATATTTCTCTCTGTGTGTTTTCTCGTTCCCAGCTACTTCATATTATCTCCCCACTCTGTTTACTTCATAGTCTCTGCTTAGTTTAACTTAATTTATATGCTCTTCAGCTTTTCTGTACATCATGAACTTTCAGCTTCACTTCCACTGTACTACATTGTCTACTTATTTCTTTTGTTTGCTTGTTTTCTTTATGTAGACAGGATCACACACACAAAATACTTGTCTGGGGCTCTGCACACATAGACACAGCTCTGATTAGAATTAACGTGATTGGCTTAGAGTCATGGTCCTTAATCTTGACTCTAGAATTACTTGGGTTGATTCTAAAAAATTCTGTTTCACAAACTCTACTCCCAGACCAAATGTCTTCTGTAGAACAAATACATATATACAGATATTTTTATACCTGTGTTCTTGTTTATGTATGAGCAAGGAAAGAAATGTAGATGAATATGCATTAGGACATTAAAGTAATCATGGGATTAGTTAGATTGAACTGGGCAACTGCTAGGGTATGAGGTCTTGGGAAAAATTTTTTGTGGGGTCTCTTTCTACATAAACGTTCTGATTTAAAAATGTATTCCACTGGACCTCTAAGGCTAAATACAAAAGAAATGTGCATAAATATTGAACTCTGGTTTGTAAATTTTCTCCTTACAGGAGTGTAGATTAACAATTCTGAACCTGCTTTCCATTTATGCTGAGCCTGAACAAACAAGTAAATGGGTTGTACATGATGAGATCCAGGTTTCTCATTGTCAAGAAAGAAGTTATAAGTCATCAAAGGAGGAAAGATAGACTTTTTTCTATGGTAATGGATTAGAGTCTAAAATTACTGAATTAACGCTATCTCCTGACTTACCAACTCCGTCTGAAATCCCACTTGCTCTTGGATGCCCAAACAATAAGTTCTTGTTGTTGTTGAGATGCTCAGTTGGATACTTCCATTACGTTAAACTCCACTGATTTTATTTGTGAATCTAGTTCACAAAGTATATATTATACTTTTTATATATTCTTGGAGAAAAAACTCTAAAACTTTTCTGTTCAAAGACATTTAAAATGCTGGAAAGGAGAAATAGCATGATCTCTTTAAGTCTACAACTTTAAAAAAGTTTTTGGAACTGCACTTGAAAAATAATTTTTCATGTGACTATTAAAACAATGGGTAAATGAGAATATTCTCTCTTCTTTTTTTTCTCTCTGATATGATAGGAGGGGAGAAATCAAGGAACACAGAGTATAGTGCAAGGCTTTAGATGGTCTTACAGGAACTAGTTGACAAGAGATGATTGGTGGTAACACTGGACGCTAGAGAATCAGGCACCAGTGGCCAGTAAGAGAAGTGCCTTGGATAAGCTGATTTAAAAGTTTTCTTTAATTTGAAAGTCATGGTTCAGTCAAGTTCTTATAGAAAATACCTGAATTTGGTGAGCTAATGACACAACCTTTTATCTAGGATTTTATCTTATTTGACTCTACTGGTATTTCTCCTTACTAATAGTAAATTTAATAATTAGAAAACATTTAATATGAGTAGACTTTAGTAGGTAAACACAGTTTGCCTCCTCACACAACCACATCAAAATTACAACTGAAATATAGAACAACCACCACTCAGAAACATCAGAAATCAAGTTGAATGGAAATCTGACAACTACAGAATTAAAGAAACTACATCCATCCAGACTGGGAGGAGGGACAGAGACACAGAACAGGCTGGTCCCACATCCACATGTGGTGGATTAAAATGCAGGAGGAATATCTTGGGAGTGAAGAGTCTTACCCCCATACCAGATTCCCCACTCAGGGTTCCAATGCCAGGAAGGTAAGTCCCCATAACTCTGTCTGCAAAAACCAGCAGGGATTGAGTTGGTGGAAGAAACTCCTGGAGTCCCAAGCAGTTCCTCTTACAGAACCCACACATGGACTTAATCAGAGTCACTCTTCTCAGCTCCAGCACTGGGGAAGCAGCTTGAAAGGCACCAGTGTCAAACAGAGAGGAACTGAAGTGTCTGACATCAAGATGAGAGCTGGGGGACAGCTTTCTCCCAGACAAAAGGCAATTAGAGGCCATTGTCCCTTTTTTGAACCCTCCCCCCACAGAGCCACAGAGCAGGCAGGCTGGTGCCATATCCGAGGCTCCATCAACCTGGTTAACACTGCCCTGCCCTGGAGATCTCCAGAGACTCTTGCCCACCCAACTTATGTGCCCACCTAAGCTGCTTTTCCATATGAATGGCTGACCTTGGCTCATGCTTCACAACTTCTTAAATCCTCTCTAACAACAGCCAGCCTCTGTACCTCTTGCAAAGTCCCCAGGCCCAGCACTAGCAGCAACCAGTCTTGGCTTTGGCTTGGCTTTGCCTGGGAATCTCTAAGCCCAGCACAAGTAGCAGCCATCTCAGATTGCTTTATAGTTCTGACAGGATGGCCATGGGCAAAACACAGGTGGGGACTGACCTTGGCCTGTACCAACCAGGAAACTCCAGAGCCTGCACACTCAGTGGCCAGCTACAGACCACATTGGAATGCCACCACCCTGCTTTCCAACAACTCATCCTCCACAGAGAGTAGAGGTTGGTGGTCAGTGGCTACAGCCAATCCTTGCAGCTGACTGGCCTGGGTAAATCCCTCCCATTGACCTGCTGACAGCAATCAAAGCTTAACTAAAACAGGAGGGTGTACTCAGCCCACACGAAAGGTGCACCTCAAGTACCCACCTTGAGTGATAGGGATGGCTATGCCACTGGACCCTACAGGACACCTACTACATTAGGCCATGCTACCAAGACACGGAGTTATAGCAGCTCTACCTAATAATTGAAAACAAACACAAGGAGGCTGCCAGAATGAGGAAGCAAAGAAACATGGCCCAAATGAAAGAATAGATTGAAACTTCAGAAAAAGAACGAAACAAAATGGAAATAAGCAATCTATCAGATAGAGTTCAAAACACTGGTTATAAGGATGCTCAGAGAACTTAATGAGGACCTCAATAGCATAAAAAATATCCAGTCAGAAATAAAGGATACACTACTTGAAAGAAAAAAACAGCACTGGCTGGTGTGGCTCAGTGGATTGCGTGCCAGCCTGTGAACCAAAGGTTTGTTGGTTTGATTCCCAGTCAGGGCATATGCCTGGGTTGTGGGCCAGGTCTCTGGTTAGGTGAGCACATGAGAGGCAACCACACATTGATGTTTCTCTCCCTCTCTTCCTCCCTCCCTTCCCCCTCTCTAAAAATAAATAAATAAAATCTTTTTAAAAAAGAGAAAAAAACAATTTACAGGGAAACAACAGTAGAGTGAATGAAGCCAAGAAGCAAATCAATGATTTGGAACATAAGGAAGTAAAACACAACTAATCAGAGCAACAAGAAGAAAAAAGAATCTAGCCCTGGCTGGTGTAGTTCAGTGGATTGAGCGTGGGCTGGGAACCAAAAGGTCCTGGTTCGATTCCCAGTCAGGGCACATGCCTGGGTTGCGCACCAGGTCCCCAGTGAGGGCCATGTGGGGAGCAACCATACATTGCTGTTTCTCTCCCTCTCTGTCTCCCTCCCTTCCCCTCTTTCTAAAAATAAAAATAAAATCTTTAAAATAAAAAAAATATTAAAAAAAAGAAGAAAAAAGAATCTAATAAAATGAGGATAGTGTAAGCAACCTCTAGGACAACTTCAAGCAGCCCAACATATACATCATAGGGGTGTCTGAAGGAGAAGAAAAAGAGCAAGAAATTGGCAACTTACTTGAAAAAATAAAGATATCTTCCCTAATTTGGTGAAAGAAATAGACATGCAAGTCCAGGAAGCACAGAGAGTCCCAAACCGATGGATGCAAAGAGGCTCACTCCAAGGCACATCATAATTAAAATACCAAAGGTTAAAGATAAACAGAGAATCTTAAAAGCAGCAAGAGAAAAGCAGCAAGAGAAAATCAGGTGGTTACCTACATAAGACTGTCAGCTGATTTCTCAAAAGAAACCTTTGTAGGCTAGAAGGGATTGGCAAGAAATATTCAAAGTCATGAAAAGCAGGGACCTACAGCCAACATTGCTCCATCCAGCAAAGATATGATTTGGAATTGAAGGGCAGATAAAGAGCTTCCCCAGTCAAGAAAAAAACTAAAAGTGTTCATTATCACCAAACCATTATTATATGAAATGATAAAGGGACTTATTTAAGAAAAAGAAGATGATCAAAACCATGAACAATAAAATGGCAATAACTGCGTGTTTATAACAATCAAATCTAAAAAACAAACTAAGCAAACAGGAAAAACAGAGACAGAATCATGGATATAGAGAGCATTTTGATGGTTGCCAGATATACAGAGGGGGATATGGGGGAACGGGTGAAGAGGTGAGAGGATTAAGAAGTACAAATAGGGACCAGGCTGGTGTGGCTCAGTGGATTGAGTGCCAGCTTGCAAACCAAAGAATTGTTGGTTTGATTCCCAGTCAGGGCACATGCCTGGGTTGTAGGCCAGGTCTCTGGTAGGTGGGAACACGAGAGGCAACCACACATTGATGTTTCTCTCCCTCTCTTTATTCCTTCTTTCCTCCCTCTCTGTAAAAATAAATAAATAAAATCTTAAATTTTATTTATTTATTTTTACAGAGAGGGGAAGGGAAGGAGAAAGAGAGGGAGAGAACATCAGTGTGTGGTTGCCTCTCGCTCATCCACTATTGGGGGTCTGACCTGGCCCGCAACCCAGGTATTTGCCTTGACTGGGAATCTAACTGGAGACCCTTTGGTTCGCAGGCTGGCACTCAATTCACTGAGCTACACCAGCCAGAGCAATAAATAAAATCTTAAAAAAAAAAAAAAAAGAAACACAAATAGGTCATTACAGAATAGCCACGGGAATTTAAAGTACAGTATAGGAAATGGAGTAGCCAAAGAGCCTATGCATGACCCATGGACATGAACAATGGTGTGGGGATTGCCTGAGCAAGTGGAGGTGCTGGATGGAGTGGGGAAAAGGGCGAGACGTTGGGACAACTATAATAGACTAATCAATAAAATATAATTATAAAAAATATGAGTAGTCCTTTTAATTCACATTATTGAATACAAAAATCTTTACTCAACTACCAGGTAATCAATTTTCTATTTTCTTTATGTGTGAAATCTATTAGCTACCTGAAATGTAACCACGGTTAATAATAGTTACATGTACATATTTTATTTAGTCTTTAACAAGCCTGATAAGTGATGGGGGACTTGAGAGTAGGAAAAAATTAGTTTTAGGTAATAGCCAATAAGCTTAATAATTAATGTATGTAAAAAGCTATTATTTCAGAAACCGAGGGTATGATCCACCCTGACTCCAGAAGACCACAAGCAGTTCTGAAACCTTTGTGTCCCAGAGGACTGCATGCAATCAAGATAGTGCCTGAGCCATTGCACTCCAGAGTGAGATGTCCACCACTGAGGACACAGATAAAGAATCATTGGCCAACAGATGAAAGAATGCTGCAGCTCTTTATCTGATTAACTTTTTTTCTTGAATTCCAAACCGCTTACCTACACTTTTCTTCTTATGAAAAGGGTCGAATTAAAATGGAATAGAAGGTGGTCTGTTAGGGTATATTACGTGCCATCTTTTCAGATCACAAGCCATCTGCACAAACTGCCCTTAAAAATTCAATCCTTGTCTCTGCTTATTGGGCTGGTAGTGACAGGCAGCACGAATGGTAGCTTTTCCAGTTTCATAAGTAGGCATTATTATTATGCTTTTATGGATAAAATGACTTAGGCTCAAAGGTTAAATAACGAGCCCAGGCCACATATGTAGTATGGTGAAGCTGAAGGCAGTAACAGTCTATGTGTCTGGAGTGTGTATAACCTCATATTTTACTGATAGTGCCAAGGGAACAAACCAGCTATGTGACATTAAACATATTAAGGGGTAGCAAATATACTCCACAGGCTCTCTCACAGTACTGAGCACTTAGTTACTAGTGGTTCCTCAATAAATGCTTCTTGATGAAAAAATTTTTAAATGTCCTTGCTGAAAGATAACTACTATTTAGGAATGGTGGGCAGAGCACCAAGCTAAGCATAAAACCCAGATACTATCAAGGACTCTTCTATTAACTAACCATGGGACCTTGGACAAATTACTTATCTAAGCCTTCATTTTATTTTTTTTAAAGAAAGAAAGAGAAACATCAGTGTGTGAGAAACATCAATTGGGTTGCCTCTCTCATTTATTGCCTCTCACATGCGTCCTGTCCTGGGAATGCAACCCAAGCATGTGCCCAGATGAGGAATTGAACCGCTGACCTGAATGGCACCCAACAACTGAGCCACACCAGTCAGGGCCTGAGGCTCTGTTTTTAAAATCAGAATAACAATGCCTGCTGGGCCTGCTCCCCAAATTCGAGACCATATATGAATATATCATTTGTTGAACAAATGAAAGCCTTTACAATCTCGAGTTCTAAGTTCAAAGACACCCATTAGATAGGGGATAACTCCTTTGCAAAAGCCAGTTCAACCTCCTCTACACAGACTTGATTATGACATAAACCTATCTCAACATCTTACCATAAATCTGGCTGAGAACTCTGGAATCCTTTATTGGATTCTACTTCTCCAAACCTTTCTGACTTCTTCATTTGGTGTAATCAACCCTCCACCGAAACTAATCAGCTTCCTTTCCAAAGTCATTTTCTGTGGCTGAAGAAAAGAAAGTATGCTGTCCAGAGGTTAGACTCTTGGGGCACTGTATTCAAAGAACACAGGAATCTTATGGCCCTTTTCTTACTCCAAGCTTTATTAATCATGGTTAAAATTTTCTGTGTATTATGATGTTTTGAATCTTAAAAAAGTTTCTGGCTGGGGAGAGATTTACCCTTCCAGGGGTAGCCAATTCTTAGAGATTACCAGAGGCCCAGCCTAAAGCATGTCTTTGACATGCATACTAACCAATCTGGAGCCATACTTCCTGTGTCTGGCCCATGCATCCCAGGAGACAATATCCTTCTGCCTTAATCATTCCAGGGCCAGATGCCAGGCAACTAGGGAAAACCCCATATCCAAATCCAAGGAAATTATTCATAATAGCCCAGCCTAAACTGTTCACCCTTTTCTGCCTTACCTTTCCTACAGAAGCCTCAATACTCTTGCCTAAACATATTGCTTGCTGCTGCCTTTGCTTCCTACCAAAACCTGGTGTTCCAATCTTGTGCGTGTGTGGTGATTCATGCCTCTTGTTTCTAGGGAGCTGTATCATTGAACCTTTCTTTCAATGGCAATGACCTTTCTGTGTTGTCACTCAGTCACCTTTATAAATTAAGATCCAGGCACAGAATACAGGCCCAGCTAGGTCTTCTCAAAGCCAGAAGCCAAAGTAGCTTAAGAGGAAGTGGAGTTGTTAGTATCAAGATTTCTACTTCAGCCCGGCTGGTGTAGCTCAGTGGATTGAGCGCCAGCTGGGAACCAGAGGGTCCCGGTTCGATTCCCAGTTGGGGCATATGCCTGGGTTGCGGTCCAGGTCCCCGTGAGGGCCATGTGAGAGGCAACCATACATTGCTCTTTCTCCCTCCCTTCTCTCTCTGAAAATAAATAAATAAAATCTTAAAAAAAAAAAGATTTCTACTTCAGTGTGAGGTTGTCAAGATGTACTCATTTTATGATTCTAATTTCTTTAATTGGCAGTCCTTGATCTAAGTTAAAAAACAGTGAAGAGTTGCTGTGACACACTCATGATGTTTCTTTGTGAAAAGGGAAAATGGGCACCATCATTCTTTTTGTTTTTAATCGTTGAACTGCCTGTGTACTTCCTCCTCCTCATTCTTTTTTTTTTTTACCATATTTATTCAGCTTTTGTTCTCTTTGCATGTTCTTCCATGAGACTAGACTCTCAGGTTATGTGTAGACCTTAAAGACAGACCTCCTTCCCTAGCATATAAAATGCACTGTATATCTTAGTCCATTCAGGCTGCTATAAAAAAAATACCGTAAAATGGGGAACTTAATAACAACAAACATTTATTTCTTCCAGTTCTGGAGGCTAAGAAGTCCAAGATCAAGACCCCCAGCAGATAGCACACCCCACGTTCACAGATAGCAGCCCTCCCAAGCCCCCAAAAGAAGGGATCTCTCTGGCGTCTCTTATAAGAGCACTCACCCTATTCACGGGGACTCTACCCTTATGGCCTAAGCACCTCCTAAAGGCCGCACCTCCTATTACCTCCACATTGGGCATTAGGATTCAACATAAATTTTGAGGGCACATTCAGACCATAACGCTGAACATAGGTAGGTAAGGGAAGTAGGTAATATTTTCTTATGCCCATAGAACACAGAGCTCATACTACAGCAGATCCCTCCAATCACCCTTGACTTTATTCCCTCTCCCTAGAGACACACGGAAGAGGAAAGGGATGGTTCTAATACTATCTTTCTGGCCGTTTCCCCTTCCCGTCCTTTTGGAGGTTACTAATGGGAAGGTGGCCTAGAGGTGACACTTTGTTTTCTACAGCTTTTCTTGATAGCTGAGTCTTTTTCACTTATTTAGCTAATGGGAAATGTGAACTAGCTGAGGCCAGATGCCTTCTCTGTGCTGTTCACGACTGTGCCCGGCACATGCTGGACGCTCAACAAACAGGTTAAACGAACGAACCATCATCACGTTACTGAGCGCGGCTGTGTGCTGGACACCACTCTACGAGCCGAAAATAGGGAAGTAACTCTGCTGCGCGTCCGGTACTTCTAGAGAGCTAAAACCTACGCGCCAAGAGCCCTTCCTAACAGGGAACTGCGGCCGAGACCAGCGCACCGCGCGCTGGGTGGGCGCGGCTCTGCGCGGTGCATTCGGCCGGGGTAACGCTTCTCCGGCTCCTGCGGCGCGGACCGATCTGCAGCTCCAGCAACAGGCCCTGGAGCG
The DNA here is from genome assembly GCA_004026765.1 of Micronycteris hirsuta. NCBI lineage: Eukaryota > Metazoa > Chordata > Mammalia > Chiroptera > Phyllostomidae > Micronycteris > Micronycteris hirsuta. The sequence continues at coordinate 49,752 of PVJI01005710.1, read as the reverse complement.
GCTGAACGCCAGCTGATTCCTCCCAGCGGACCCGCCCCAGGCCTTCCGCTCTCATTCCCAGACGCCTCCTGGGGCTCGGAGTTCGACAGCACACACCTGTCGACCTTGTCGGCCCAGCTGAGGCTCAGGTCTGCTGGACTCTCGGGAGCGACGGGCCCCACCCCCACCCCACCCCCAGGCTGCCGGCTTAACAGCCGCGGAGCCGTCAACAGCCACAGCTAGGCCAGCACAATTCTTCCCAGGGGTTTCAGCCACTCGGCTCTGCGGCCGAGGCGTGGACTTCGTTTCGAACGAAGCCCGGAGGAGTGCGAGGAGCTCGGCAGAGAGAACGGCTGAGAACCGCCCTGCCTTTCTTTACGCGCGCACTCGCGCCAAGTGTCCTCACGTCCTCGGCGAGGTGCCCTCGCCTCGGTCGGGCTGTGGGATTTCTCCAAGCTTCGGGTTTAGCTGCAGCCAGAGAAACTCGCCGTGTCCAGGAGCCAGTCTCATGGGGAAAATTCCAGAGTTATCTTGAAATTCCTCTCTTCTCTTAACCCTGAACAGGTACAAGAGACCCAGAGGAAGGACTGTGGCTGCGCGTCGAAGCGGGGGACGTGGGGCGGAGGGAAGCTGCGAGCAGGGAGAGGCGCGCGCCTTATTCTGTTCCCGGAGTCAGCCTCGCCGGCCTGCTCCACCCGGCACCCGGGGACCCTACTAACCATCTTTCACTTTGGACAAGGAGCTGTGAAGCTCTGGTACCGCTGCCTGACATCCCCAAACACGGTCGGCCCTGCCACTGTGGTGCGGTGGACTCGGCGGCGGAGGGAGGAGGGAGGACGAGCGGAGGAAGAGTAATCTCCCAGAGGAACGTCGCAGCTGTGCCTGCCTGTCACTTGTGTTACACTTAAAAATAATGTTAGACTTCACCAGACATTTCAACCGACCATATCAACATTTCACGTACAAAGTATTCTATTTAGAAGAAAAAAAGTCCTTCTTGATAAGCATGCTTTCTTGTTTGGGTTTCGTGATATGCAGAATTAAATAGTCCACTACGGAGGCAGGAAACCAGTCACTCACTACCTTTTACGAAGACAGCCATCAGTTTTCTGTATTCTTCCTTAGGATATGAATACTTACATCGACTACAGGTTTATTCAGCTGTAGTTGTAACTTTTTGGCTAAGTAGAATAGATTTACACATTCAAACCTTTTTTTAAAAAGAAGTAAAAATTATCATAACAATCTGCTTTAGAGTCTTCCTGGTCTTGACGTTGGTCTATTTTCTCCCAAGCATCAAAACCTGGGCCTGACTCCCAGATTTGGCCCTGGGACCATGCAAGTGAATTGGACAACTTTTCCCGTGGGTTATCGTACCTTTCTTTACAAGGGTCACCAACCTGTCCAGATCTCTTGAAAACTATGTAATAGTTGCCTGGCAGTGCTTCTGAAAACGTGCGGAAGATCATATCTGAAGGGCCTGGGAGGGCCTAAGATGATGCTTGTCAAGCACGCGTAGAACTGCTCCATAATAAGTGCTCATTGCAAGTTCCTGGAAACCATTATGATGCGTAATTTAACATAGTAACGGGCCTCACGGCAAGAGACCCGTTACTCAAGTTTTACAGACAAATATGAGCTCCTGCTTCTCTTTTATTATCATTTGTCTTTATCAGTAAAAAGCACTTAAGAGATTATTTTAAAAGGCTTCCTGTCTTGGGAGTGCGGCACCAGCTTGGTACAGTCACTGCGGGCCATGCCCCTCACTCCACCCCCTGCGCTTTGCCTTCTCAAGTAAGGCAGGGGATCTGGAGGCGGAGAGCCAAGCAGCGGGTGGACAGTGGACCGAGGCGGGGGGGCCGGGCGGGGTCCACAGATGAGCGGCTCCTCTCCGCCTGCCCTCTGGGGTCGCCCCCGAAACCCGCCCTGGCACGCGCCGCTACGCGTACTTCCGAGAGGACTTCGGGCACAGCGCGCGGCGTCCCGCCGGCGCAGTCCCAGTGCCTCCGCGACGCCAGCCGGCCACTGACGAAGGCGCGCGGCGCGGGGCGTGGGGGAGACGGCCACAGGGAAGAGAGAAAGGTCCGCGCGGAGGTCTCGGGGCTCCACCTGCGCGGGAAAACAGTCTGATCGCCTGCGAGTAGAACCCCGGGAACAGAGCGGAATGGACCCCGTGCCCCGTGCTTTTCAAGCCCGTTAGGAGGCCCCAAGTCTCTTCCTCATGGCGTGGGGCGTAGGGGAGGAGGCCCGCTCCCGACCTCGGCCGTCCTGCAGAGGCCTTCTGGTCCCGGAGCCGGGTATTGTGCAGTCCTAGACCCCAGCGTCCCTCTTCTGCAGCAGGTGGCGGGCCTCGGCCGGACCCGTCCCGCTCTTTGCCTGGGTTTCCCCAGCATCTGCGTTTCTACGACCCCAACCAAGGTCGGAGAGTTTTGCCACCCGGCCCGAAGAGGGACCTGGTGGAGTCTCACGCTGCACTACTGTCTCACTTCTGTTTTTGTCTAAGGGCACGTTGTGTGGAACTTTCTGTACGTGAGCATTAATTTGATGGAGTGAAGTGAAACCTTTGCCCTGAACAATCATTTCTTGTCTGAGATGACCCATTTAATCATTGGAAAAACCGGCTGATTGCATTGCTCCAGAAAGAGTATCTTTTGGAGATCTCAGTGCTCATTGTAACACTTGTTATCTCCAGAATGCAGAACCGATTGCTTGAATTTATTTTCTAAAAATGTTACAATTTTCTAACCAGTTTTTAAAAGAACAAACCTACTATAATGTTAATAGCAAGCACAGGAGGGAAACTAATAGCTAAAAATTCATTAAAACGCTAAAAACTGGTCCCCATTTTTATTCTCTCAGTAACTTTCTTTTCCCTGTTTCAACGCCAATTTGCAAGAGAAAGAAGCAAAGCAAATGCCCACATCTCACATTTAGATTACAGATATTGTCGAATTCTTCAAACACCCAAAATTTCTTTACTCTTTGATGTGCAGGTCTAACTGCCTAGGCTTAAAAAGTTGGGCAGAAAATTTCCTTAGGACAGAACTTTTCCATAGCTGAAGTACTGGTTCTTTTTAATGTGTAGATTGAAGCCTGCAATCTATGTAATTTTATTAACCAATATCACCCCAATAAATTTAATAAATAAATTTTAAAAAACAAACGAGTCAACTCTAGCTTGATCACCTCAGACTGAACAATCCTACAAAGAAAGGGACAAAGTACTGCCCAATTCGGAACGTGCTTTGGAAGGAGTAAGCATCCGATGCTGAGAGCAAAAGGCCTTCTTTCCTCTTTTAAGTAACATCACTGCTATACAAGTATTTTCTTTTAAAATGAATATTTCAGCTAGCCAGATCTAAATATCTTGAGTCTTGCATTTATTTGGTAATACACATATTTATTAATAAACTTGGTGATATTCTTAATATTAATTTTTTCCATGTTTATGACATTTGTTGCCAAGAATGAAAGACTGTAGGTATGGCTTTGAATAAATCACAACAATCCTTAATTCACAAATTTTTTTCAATTTGGAAGAGGGAGTAACATTCTTCTTGAGATTAAACAATATTTATTTTTCTTTCTCATATATTATTTCCTTGACTTCCCATTCTACTAACAGGAAGCCTTGCAAATCTGCTCTTTATTATATAGGCAATATGAAGAAAGTAGGACTGGTTTCAGTGATCAACACATACTGAATTTACTTTCCTGGTAAATATGTGGAATCTAGTTTTTCTCCATTGTCATTATCTTCATACCTAAAAATAGTCAAAACAAGAATTTTGAGGGCAATGCTATCCAGCATTTAAATAATGTCAGTCATTTTAATAATTGTTTCATTGGATATTTGGGCAACTTAGTCCTGGCTGAGTAGCTATGTTTCCTTAAAATGGAATAAAATTCAAGAAAATGAAGTCCTTCTCTTTAGTATCCTCATTATTAAATAAACATTTTGTCACTTATCATAACTCCTTAGCTATTTTAGGTGCTCTCAAGTGAAGTCTTTAAATCATTTTGTCCTTAAACACATCAGAATCATAAGGTGTTTCTACAGAGGAACATTATTAGAAAGCATAACCTGCCCCAAATTTATTCTTCCTCTTTAATGACTTTACAGTTACTTTGTGGGGGTTTTCTTCCCATTTTGGGGTATAATGTATTTGTTATAATGAGAAAGGAAGTATCTCTCTTTTGTTGTACCATAAATATTGAGGTCAAAGAAACTCAAATGCAACTAGAGTAGAGCAATAAACAGGGGAACAGGACTAAGAACCTATAGCTCTCAGATGGTTACCTGTTCCGGTAAGAATCAAGTTAAAATGTCTTATGGGATTTATTTTAATTGAGCAATGTAGAAGAGTTCTATTTATTTTATTTGACTTATACCTACATATATTTGGATTTTAAAAAATTATCTGAAGGTTGAGACCTGGAGCCTCTAAATGTCCCACTGGTTCTGAGATACTTGGCCCCACCAGATGTAATACAAATGGCTTTACGGAGCTGCCTAGTAACCAGCCTATGGTAGCGTTTGGTAGGGCTGTGTAAAAAAAAAAGGATGGGAGTTTAGCCAGGCTTGAGAGAAAAAATAATGTTTGCCCTTAGGAGACGGTCAATTTAAGCTAGACAATAAACTGTCTTGATTTCAGACCCCAGAATCAAAACTCTTTAGATGAACAGATCTAAACGCTTGTTTAGATCCTGGCTACCCAATTGACTCCCGCCATAGTGCTTCTTGCGGGAGAGCTGGTGGGCGGTGCTGATGGTGCAGGTCAGCCTTCCGGCCTGTGGCAGAGTACAAGGGACAGGGTCAATCCCTCTGACTTCCAAGAGGAGGCAGGAGAGGACCAAGATGAAAAGCAGACATTGCTTTTTTTTTCACCTTCTCCCTTTAAACTACAGAAGAGGAAGCATGGTGAGGTGGAAAGGGCAGGCTGCACCTTTCATAGGTTTTACGGCTTTTGGCCAAGTGTGGCTACCTTCTATGCCTCAGTTTCCTTTTACAAAAAGAAGGGGCTAGACTAGATTGTCATTCAGGTCTTCAGTTTTGTGATTTGGTGATAGAGGAGGAGGATCAGTGTTAGGGACAGAATTGTTGAGCCTCCCTCAATGTACTAGAAGTTTGCAGAGATATGTTATCAACCCTCCTGATTGAACTTTCATTTAACTCAGCAGTTGTCCTCTCCCCTTTCTTGCACTATCAATATTTTCCTCTTTTGAGGACCATTACCATCATCATAAAAGTCTGTTGGTAAATATCTACCAGCCTTTAAGAAGAACTTGATCCCATTTCCTCCTCAAGTTAATATCCTATTTCTCTGGTTCCCTATATAGCAAAACTCCAAGTAGCTTATAGTCACTGTCCCTACTTCTTTTCCCATTCTCTCTTGAACACCACCCCTATCAGATTTTCCCTCCTATCAATGCAATAGCAAATATTCTGCAATAGCACGTATTACCATATATTCTCTTGGTAAAATCAGTATTGATTGCTATGTTGCCCCATCTAATGGTTAACTTCTAATGTCTTTATTTTACTTGACTTTTCAGCAGCATTTAACAGAGATCATCATTTTTTTTTGTTTTCTATAAATTTCACTTCAAGGACACAACTCCTTTAGTTCTACTTCACTGATTGCTCCTTCTATCTTCTCTGCTGGTTCCTCCTCACCTCTCTTACTTCTAAAAGTTGAAGTGCCCCAGGTCTCAGTCCTTGGATTTTTCCTCTCTGTATGCACTTAGTCCTTTAATAATCTCACCCATTATCATGACTTTAAATATGAACTCTATAGTGATGACTTCCCAATTTACATCTCTAGACTGAACACTCCTCTAAAATCTAAATGTATACATTTCAATTTCCTCCTTCACTACTTCTGATAATGATAGTCATCTCACATTTAATACAAACTTGGTGTTTCTCTTCAAATTTGCTGCTCCTTCAGTCCTTTTCACCCTCATAAATGACAAATCCACACTAACAATTTGCTAATGTCAAAAACCTAGGATTCACCTCTGATTCCTATTTTTTCTTTTACTTTAATTTATTTTATGCTGAATTTACTCCTGGGCCATAAGTTTTTGTTTCTTCAACTTCTTCTGGGCTATCTTTTTCTTCTGTGCAGTCTCCTCTTCTGGTTTAAGAACAATCTGCTCTTTTTCAGGAAGGACCATCTCAATGTGGCAAAGAGAGCTCATGTATGGGTTAATCTGCCCATGAGCTCTATAAATTCTATGCCACATCCTGGGAGATTTGTTCACTTGGATGTGCTCAATGACTAGAGGATCTACAACTAAAACATTACATCTATCATTACTCTCTGTATTTTTAAGCATGTGCACCAAAAATTTAGCACTCTTTTTGGGCCACCAATGCTGTGTCCAGCCCCACTGTTTGTCTTGAGCACACCTACCAACTCCACCATTGTAACAACAGAAGGTCACACATTGCTTCTGTAAAGTGACATCCTTCAGATACTTGGTGGCTTTTCTAATATGCATACCCTTGAGGGCCTGAGTAGTTTCGTGAGTGTTCTTAAAGTGAACACAAAGATTTGAACCTCTTGATTGGCATAATTTTGTGGGGTTTTCTGTGCCAAGTGGATAGCAAACCATTTTCAGAGGTTACCTTTGGTGGTTTTAGGCAAGAGCTGATTCCTCTTTTTAAATTGACATCCCAATTCATCAGGAAATCTTGGTGGTTCTGCCTTAGAAACTTCTCCAGAAGTTTGTCTCTTCTTATCACAACTGCCACCCTGGCCCAAGCCACCACCACCTCACACCTGGATATTGTTACAGTCTCCTAGTTAGTCTCTGCTTTCACCTTTGTGCCCTCTAGCAATCAGTGTGATCTTTCCAAAGTAAAATTCCAATTGTGTTACACTCCTGTTCAAAACCCTATAAAGATAACTCATATCACCAGAATAAAATCCGCAGTCTTTAACATGACTCAAAGAGCCCTATATCAACAGGCCCTGTTAGTTTTCTCTCTAATCTCACTTCCTACCACTCTTCCCCTCACATACTCTGTTCCAGTCACATTGGCATTCTTGCTATATCTGGAATTTACTAGGCACACTTTTACCTACATAGCCTTCCCTATTACTTTCTTTGAGTATCAAACATATTATCAAAGAGACCTTTCCTAGCCATCCACATAAAATAGCACCTTCCTCCATCAGTCTTTCACCATTTACCTCGCTTTATTCTTTTTCACATCACTTATCGTCTCAGATATTACTTAATTAGCTAAAGGCAGAACTGCTGTAAGATTGGTTAATTCAATGGCTCACAATGACAGGCCTCTGGCCTCCTTAGCATGTTGGTTTCTGCCCTCATGTTTGTTCTCTCATGACTGATTGCTATTATTCTAGGAAACACAACATTCATCCTCACACAACATTCAAAGAGAAGTAATGGGGCCTATTTCCTTTCAGACACCCCTTTTTAAGTTCAGGATAAACTTTCCCCATGTATCTTCAGAAAATGTTTCCTTATGTCTTTCTTGGCCAGAATTGTCTCTCTTGCCCATTCCTAAACACTCAAAAGCAAGAGTAAAGGAACTGTCCTAATTGATGTAAATGAATCAAGATATATTTCCTGGGATTTGGAGGGACTTAGCATTCTTCCTGAAACCCTTCACAAGTGTCTTTTTTAAAAAATTAAATTAAAAAACTTGATAAAGTTTTTTCTTAATTTATTTTTATTGCATTTTCCCCAATACCATTTAACCCCCTTGTACCACCTTCCCCCAGCAATCACTACACTGTTGTCCATGTCCATGAGTCCTTTTTCCTTTTTGCTCAGTCCCTCCACCCACTGACCCTCACTTTTTAAAAAAATCCTCCATGGATGATATATTTATTGCTTTTAGAGAAAGAAGAAGTGGGGAGAGAGAGAGAGAGAGAGGGAGATCTATGTGAGATAGATACATCGATAGGTTGCCTCCTGTATGTGCCCAGACCAGGAATTGTACCCACAACGATTTGGTGTACAGGACGACACTTCAACCCACTGAGAAACCCTGCCAAGGTCCTTCACTGCTTTCCTATACAAATAAACAAGATTATGTTAGCAAGAAAGAAATGGGGACATCTTAACAATGTTTTCTACACTTGTGATTAATCAAAACCCCCCTTTTGTTGGCCATTTCTTTTCTAAAGAAGTTGCCCTCTCACATATTTCTACAGCTGATCATTTGAATCATGTCAGTTCCCCCATTTCTTTCTCCTGTATTTAACTGTATCTATTTATAAGAAATGTACGGTTTGATACTGAATAGCTAATTATCTTGAAACTTAGTGGCATAGAACCAATTTCATATATCATGATCAAATGAGATTTATTCCAGGATCCAAGGTTGGTATAACATTCACAAGTCAATAAATGTGATTCACCACATAAACAAAAATTAAGGATAAAACCCACATGAAAAAGCATTTGATAAAATCCAGCACCCATTTATGATAAAAACTCAGCAAAGTTGGAATAGGGAGAACATACCTAAACATAATAAAGGCTATATATGACAAACTCACTGCCAGTATCATACTCAACAGGCAAAAACTGCAAGCATTCTCCTTAAGATTGGGAAAAAGACAGGGATGTCTGCTGTCATCTCTCTTATTCAACATGATACTAGAAATTCTAGCCATAGCAACCAGACAAGAAAAATAAATAAAAAGCATCCAAATTGAAAAGGAAGAGGTGAAACTGTCTTTATTTGCAGATGACATGATACTGTACATAGAGAACCTCAACAGTTCAACCAAGAAACTACTGGAACTGATAAATGAATTCAGAAAAGTAGCAGGATGCAAAATTAATATTCAGAAATCAGTAGCATTTTTACATGCCAATAATGAACTAACAGAAAGAGAAATTTTAAAAATCCCATTCACAATTGCTTCAAAAAGAATAAAATACCTAGGAATAAATCTAACCAAGGGTGTGAAAAACCTGTACTCTGAAAATCATAAGACACTGAAGAAAGACATTGAAGAAGACACAAATAAGTGGAAGCACATACAGTGTTCATGGATAGGAAGAATTAACATAATTAAAATGCCCATGCTACCGAAAGCAATCTATAGATTCAACACAATTCCTATCAAGATACCAATGGTGTATTTCACAGAACTAGAACAAATATTTTAAAAATTTATATGGAATCACAAAAGGCCTCACATAGTAACCATGATCCTGAGAACAAAGTTGGAGGAATCATGCTACCTGTATCAAACTATACTATAAGACCATAGTAATCAAAACACCTTGGTACTGGCATAAAAACAAACACATAGATTAATGGAACAGGATAGAGAGCCCAGAAAGAAACCCACACCTTTATAACGAATTAATATTTGACAAAGAAAGAAAGCATATACAATGGGTTAAAGACAGTTTATTCAATAAATGGTGTTGGGAAAATTGGACAGACACATGGAGAAAAATAAAAGTAGGCCACCTTCTTATACCACACACAGAAATAAACTAAAATGGATTAAAGACTTAAATATTAGACATGAAACCATAAAAATTCTAGAAGAAAACATAGACAGTAAAATCTTGGACATTGCTTGCAGCAATATTTTATCTATTATTTCTCCCAGGCAAGGGAAACAAAAGAAAAAATAAACAAATGAGACTACATCAAGCTAAAAAGCTTTTGCACAGCAAGGGAGACTGTTGACACACAAAAAACCAACCCATGGAATGGGAGAATATATTTGCTGATACATCTGATAAAGAGTTAATATCCAAAATTTATAAAGAACTTACAAAACTCAACACAGAAAAACCCCAAACAATCCAATTAAAGTGGGTAAAGGAACTGAATAGATACTTCTCCAAAGAGGACTTACAGATGGCCAATAAACATATGAAAAGATGCTCAATATCATTAATCATTAGAGAAATGCAAATTAAAACCACAATGGGATCTCACCTCACACCTGTCAGAATGGCCATCATCAATAAATCAACAAACAAGTGCTGGTGAGGATGTGGAGAAAGGGGGACCCTTTTGCATTGTTGGTGGGAATGCAGACTGGTGCAACCACTGTGAAAAGTAGCATGGAGATACCTCAAAAAATTAAAAATGGATCTGCCTTTTGACCCATCAATCCCACTTCTGGGGATATATCTTAAGGAACCCAAAACCCTATTTCGAAAGAACAAAAACACCCCTATGTTCATTGCAGCGTCATTTACAATCACCGAGATATGGAAGTAGCTCAAGTGTCCATCAGTAGATGAGTGGATAAAACAACTATGGGACACTTATACAATAGAAAGCTACTTGGCTGTAAAAAAGAAGAAAATGTTACCCTTTGAGACAGTGTGGATGGACCTAGAGACACTTATGCTGAGTGAAATAAGCTGGTCAGAGAAAGACAAATATCGTATGATTTCACTCCTATGTGGAATCTAATGAACAAACTGAACTAACAAGCAGAATAGAGACAGATTCATAGATGGAGAACAGATGACAACAATGGGGCAGGGGTAGGGGTGGTGGGGGGTGGAGGGATTGAACAAAAAGAAAAACTGGACTCACGGACATGGACAACAGAGTGGTTATCGTGAGGGTGGGTAATAGGGGGTTAAATGGAAATGCAAAAAAATACATTAAAATTTTAAAAATACACCCCCCTCATTTATTTACTCACAATATTGCAATTCGGGCTGGATTTCCTAGATAGAACTTTTGCTGGTATAACCTGGACTCATTCAAGGGGTTGTAATCTTTTGGTGGGCAGCTGGAGGCTGAGTCCCTCTTTCTCCATAGGATCTTTTATTTTTAAGGAGATTAGATCAGGCTTTAAAAAAATAAACGTTTTTAAATGTTTTTAAATTTATTTTTCTTTAAGCTTTTATTTATTTATTTGTAGAGGGAGAGAGGAGGGAGAAAGAGAGGGAGAGAAACATCAATGTGTGGTTGTCTCTCATGTGTCCACCACAGGGCCCAGGCATGCGCCCAAACCAGGATTCAGACCAAACCTGGGACCCCTCCGTTTGCAGTCTGGCGCTCACTCCATTCACCCACACCAGCCAGGGCTAGGTCAGGCTTTTTCCCACAGTAATCAACAGAGTGCTGAAAGAAAAGCCCCAATGTGCAAGTATTTATCAAGGTTTTGCTGGTTTCTCATTGAGCAGAACAAGTCACGTGACTGAGCCCAGAGTTTTTGTGAGAGGACATCATACAGGAGCACAGATGCCACAACATTTGAGTCACGGAGGGTGATTCTGTAACAGATGAACCATCGAAGAGGAAAGAAAAATCACTGGAAGAATCGTGAAAATCAAAGGACTGTTCTTTTGGGAATGCTATTATACAACTTAAATAACGTGTGACTAAGCTAAATGTAAAAACGAGAGTACCAAGTTTATGGAATAAAACCTCTGCTATGTGTGATTTATTATATATTTTTAAAATTATAAGTTAATTATCTAAAACTAAATTCAGGTTTGGATGAAGGCAACAGAATCAGGTCCAGGATTAAAAATAAAATATCTTTCTAGATATTTTTTTTTAATGTACAAAAGCAACCAAGCTTTATCCCAATTTAGTCTCTGTCTATTGTTTTCTTTCTGTTTAATGGTTTTATTTTACCCAGAATCATTGTGTTGTGAAAACCAAAGTCATTAAAACAGAACCCCCAAATCGTCTTCAATTTGTCAATTTTTTAAATTAAAACAATTTTTTTTTATTGATTTGAGAGAGAGGGAGAAGGAAGGAGAAATAGAGGGAGAGAAACTGACTGGCTGCCTCAGGGCCTGTACCCCAGGCATGTGGCCTGACCTGGAATCAAATCGGTGAACCGTGACCCCTAGGTTTGTGGGAGGGTGCCCAACTAACTGAGCCACACTGGCCAGAGCCATTTTCATCTACAAGGAATCGACACATAGGTAATCCAGAGTTGGTGGTTCCATTAAGTCATGGGGGATCCTGCTTCCTTTTGTCTTCTGTTTGGGCATTCTCAACACATGGCTTCCATACACAGGGCCATTTCATAGAGTAAGATGGCTTCTGGAGTCCTAGCCATGTGTCTGCGCGCAGGTATCAGAAAAGGCAAAAGGAGGCTGAGTTGTCTTCTTAGTCACAGACAACTCTCTGCTTACATCATGTTAATCAGAACTTACAGAAGGGTATCTAGCTACAAAGAGGCTGGGGAAGACACAGTCTATGTTACAGAAGCAATATACTTAGCTGCAATGCAATACAATCAGGGTTCTCTTAGAAGATGGGGAAAATGGGTACTTGGAGGCATAAAGACTTTGCTACGATGACTAAGGCAATGTAGTGAAAATGTGCATTTTTTCCCTGCCAGAATCTATGAAGACTTTTCAATTATGACTGGGAGTATCCTCCTGTGTCCCCATCCTTCCCCTACTTATTAGGCCAAAAGCTCATTTTCTCAGCCTTCTTTTTGTTTCTAGGGCATAGGGATGCCGCTTGGTATCGAACCCCCAGCCAGGGTCTTGATTTGGAGGTAATGTGAAAAGGGCAATACCTTGTGGAATCCGTTTTTGTGAGGGTAGCAGCAGAGACTTCAACCTTCCTGAGGCAGCAGTGGCAGAGGCCCAGGCTCAGAGTTGTCAGCTGAGTTTGTGGGTCTGTGTCCTGGGCAGTGGCTGTGGGGACTCCAGTGGAGCCACGCTGTGGTCTGATTTGAGCGGTTTTCCTGGGAGGGTAGCCTCCAAGTCTGATTTCTGGCATTTGCTTAGAATCAGGACTACCTCGTATCCTTTTCTGCTTCAACTGTTAAGAAAGGATTTCTGATGTTTTGTTCCTGGCTTAGTTTGCTAGGGTATCTGTAACAAAATACCACAAACGAGGTGGATTAAACAACATAAATGTATAGTCTCACAGTTATGGAGGCCAGAAGTCCAAAAGCAAAGCGTTGGCAGAGTTGGTTCTTTCTGAACTATCCTGGCTGTGAGGAAAGGGTCTATTCCAGGCCTCAGTTTTTGGCGTGTAGACGACCATCTTCATGTACATATGATGTTCTTCCTACATTCATGTCTGTGTCCAGATTATCCCTTCTTACAAGGACACCACATTGGGTTAGAACCCCCCTAATGATCTCATTTTAATTTGATTACTTCTGTGAAGTCACTATCTCCAAATAAGATTACATTCTGAAGTCCTGGGGGTTAAGATTTTTAACATATAAATTTGGAGGGGACACAACTTAACCCATAACAGTACATAAAGACCCTCACCGAAGCAGTGATATCTTGGGACACCAAGTTAGGGACAAAGTAACCCCAGTCTCAGTAATAATACAGAAGACTGTCCTCCTCCCCACTGCCTTCCCTCTTTCCTATTGGTCTCCAAAAAACAAAAAAAACCCAAAACAACAAGGTTTCAGAAGTCAAGGATAATGTAAAATAAATTTACTGATTTTTTAAAAGAAAGATCTTTGTACAAATTCAATGAATTTAGGCTGTTTATAATTGACTTAAGCCTGATCTACATTTGGTGGCCTCTGTTTCAGCTGAGAAGAGGAAAGACGTTTGTTCGATGCCACAGGTCTAGCATTTTTGATTGTGACAGCTTTGGACACTGTGCCTGTGGGTTCTTTAGGCCTGATGGGGCACCACTGTAACTGTGAGGATTCCAGATGGCCATTTAGATCGCAGATTGCAACTCAGCACATTCTCTCTGAGTTGTATCTCCTTCGTAAAAGATCACAGAACAAAAGAATCTATTTTTCACATATTTCAACGAAATATTGGCAGCGAAATATATACACACCTACTGTCTACCTCAGATCTTGCCTGCTATACTGTAAATCTACTTTTTCCCAGCCCTGTATACTCGTATTTATTTTTTAAAAGGTACTGTGGTTTCTTTTCTTGGGGATTTTTTCTTTTCTTTTTTAAAAAATATTTTCTTTATTTTTACTTTTAGACAGAGAGGAAGGGAGGGAGAAAGAGAGAGAGAGAGAAACATCAGTGTATGGTTGCCTCTTGTGCTCCCCACACAGAGGAACCTGGGGGAAACTGGCCATGCACCGGCATGTGCCCTGACTAGGAATTGAACCTGCAATCCTTTGGTTCACAGGCTGGTGCTCAATCCACTGAGCCACACCAGCCAGGGCAGTATTTTGCCATGTATAATATGCACCCACATTTTTGGCCCTATACTCTGGTTTTTCTTCAGATCGTATAAATCTTTCACCTTTTACCACATTTTTGGCCAAAACTTTCAGGGAAAAAAATCTTTCATTTTAATTTTTAAATTCAACTTTTATTTATTTATATTTAGATACTTGGTTTTTGTATTATAAGGGAATTTTAGCATTTAGTTTTGACAATATTATGGTACAAGAAATTTTATGTAACAAATAATTGCAAAACACAAAAACAGACACAAGGTATTTTGGGTACTACCCATGTATAATGCGTATCCTCATTTTTCCCTGAAAAATTTGGGCACAAAGTGTGCTTTATACAGGGCAGACTAGGTATAAGTGGTTTACTCTTTGTTATGCTAGTCATCATTGATGATCATTTCCTGTACTCGATATTTCACCAAAACATTAATACTTAAATTTTCAAACTCCTTTTCCATTTGTTATCTGGAATATGTCTATAAAGTGAGGCTTCCCCATATCAATTGTTTGTTGCCCTGAAGTACATGTGACTGTCTTATATGACTGCCTAAGTGGTCCCTGGTGTTGGAAGTCCTATTCCATTTACTTTATCACGTACAGTTTCCAGCCTAATAGTACAGAAGTTTAGCATAGGGCTCAGCAAATGGTAAGCATAGGTATCATTATAAAAATATGGAGTCCTGGCCAGTTAGCTCATTGGTTGAAATGTCATCCCCATAACCAAGGTTGCTCCTGGTCAGGGTACATGCAAAAAGCAACCAGTGAATGTATGAATAAGTGGAACAACAAAGAGAATCCTCTCCTCTTTCTCTCCCTCTCCCTCCTTCTCTGTCTCTAAAATCAATTAAAAAATGAATAACCGACATTTCTGAGTACATCGTATGTCCTGAATGCTATGCTAAGCACTTTCCATCAACATCTCATAATCTCAACAAATCTATAAAGTAGATCTTATTACTCATATTTTAAAAATGAAGAAACTGAAGAATAGGAAGATTACCCTAAAGCATGTTTAGTACTTGGCATTGGCAGAGGCAGAATTTGAATCTAGTCAGTCTGACTCTGGAGCCCACTATCTCAACCACAAGGATGTCGTGTAATAACTTAATGATCCTCATAGAAGAGAGCAGATATAGGAAGCCAATTAATCTTCTGGAAGTGTGTGGTCAATTGAAAATAGCCTGGACATTTAACTTTGAAGGATATGGGAGGAATCCTGTCTCTATTGTTTACTGTGTGACCTTAAACAAGCTTAACCTCTGAACTTTTCTCATTGGTAAAAGATAAATAATGAAATCTACCTCATAGTGTTGTTATGATACTTAAACTTAATGGGCTGTCTTGTGTTGGGCATTTAAAAATTATAAAAATGTATGCATGCTCAATAATAAAAAGACAAATAACCCAATTAAAAATGGGAAAAAGGATTTGAATAAACATTTTCCCAAAGAGGATGTACAAACATAAGAAGTACATGAAAGAATGCTGAAGTGTGACGTTTTTAATCATTAGGGAGATGCAAATTGAAACTGCACTGAGATACTACTTAACTCCTATGATAGGTATAATTAAAAAGACAGATAATAACCAGTACTGGAGGGTATGGAAAAACTGGAATCTTCCTACACTGCTGTGAAAATGTGTAATGGTGCAAATAGCATGACAATTATTCAAAGACTTAAATATAGACCCAGCAAATCACTCATAGGTATACATTTATTCAAATCACTCACAGGTACATGTTTATCTAAAGGAAGTGAAAACGTATATATATACACAAAAACTTGTGTGCAAATGTTCATAGTGACATTATACATAATAGCAAAAAATTACAAAGAACTCAAAGCTCTATCAACTAATGAATAGATAAATAAAATGTGATATATCTGTACAATGGAATAGTATCAATTCATACAAAGGAATGACATCCTAATACATGCTACAACGTGGATGAACCTTGAGGAATTATGCAAAGTAAAAAAAAATACAGTCACAAAAGACCACATATTGTATGGGTACACTTATATGAAATATAAAGAATAAGCAAACCTTTGTCGACAGAAAATACATTGGTAGTTGCCTACAGTGGGGGAGTTTGGGAACAAATGGGGAGTAACAGTGATGTGTATGGGCTTTCTTTGGGAAGGACGAATACAAATATTCTAAAATTAGATTGTGTGCTGGTTGCACAATCCGGAACATATACTAAAAAAATAAATAACCACGACAAAACATTGAATTGTACACGTTAAATGTGCGGCATGTGAATCATATCTCAATAAAACTGCTTAGCAAACAACAATATTTTTGTCTACGTGCGTAAGAATTCATCTTTTGTAACTTACCTAATTTTGATGTTGGAATTAAATATATATTTGAAAGGTTATGTGAATGTGAATCCTCACTGTAAAATGAAAGACACACACTTTCAGATGTGCTTTCAGAAAGCTAACGTGGACCGTCATTTGCTCACGGACGTGAGCACACGAGTGACGGCACTGCTTTTTAAAACAGACAAACACACAATTAGCGGTGCCATTCGGAGAGCACACTGGCGACCTTGCTGCTTGTTATTCAGAGAGGCTGGTCATGAACCTGAGTTCAGTTTTTAGGTGTAAGCTAGAAATTTTTGTTTTTTTCCCTATTGCTATCATAACGACCACTTAATGAACTGCGTCACTCACAGATTGTCCAGAGGGGCGATAAAGGTACCTGCCAGGACAGTTTCCTCCTGTTAGGCACCACTTTCTGAAGAGCCGAAAATGGGTCATGGGTTAAAGGAAAATTTTGTGCCTTCTAAACATAGATTTACAAGTTCTTTCACGATGTAGGCCAGCCTGGGGAGAAAGGAAGGTTTGAGGTTTGATGAGGAATTAAAAGATGGAAAATACGTTTGACTCCTGGCTCTCCACTGGGCTTATCCCGAGCTTAGACACCCAGGTCTCCTATCCTCCAGGGGACCAATGTTTCTAGGTGGGTTTAAACAAATTAAGAAACAGGAAAGGAAATCCAGACAATTTTGTGAATATCTGCTGTTCCCCTCATTGTTCTTTTGTTCAGTGTTCATCTGTCATTTCTGGCTTCTCTGCTCCTCAGGGGCTGAAAGAGGCTGCCGCTGCCCTCTTCTCAGACAACTGTCCCAGCCTCAGCTCCAGAGGCCTTGTCACCTTCACCTGTCACTTTGAGGTGGCGATTTACAAGGGACTATATATCTACAAACACAGTCTGAATGTATACGAATCTTATCCTTCTGCTTGTGTTTTAACATAGTGTGAATATATTTCACACACACAAACACAAAGCAGGAAATATTTTCATTGATTTATTTGGTTGTGAAGTTCTCTTTAACATACAAAAGAAGATACTATTGTTTCTTTTAACTCCTCCCCACCCTAATTCAAACTCCAAATTGTTATTATTGCCCCAAGACAGGGTACGTTCTTGGGGATGGGGATGGGGGGGCAGAGATAAAGAAAGAATGAAAGCCAGCTCTTCAAGGGGAAGGGGGGGGGGACCGTCTGGGAATCTCAAGAACATCTTTATTTCCCCTTTTAACTCTCCGCCTTTCTGATTAAAGAGTTCAGCACCCCCCACCCCGCCCGCGTTCAATTATCCCCCAGCGTCTTTTCTGTGAAGCTGTCAGCACCGCTTGCTAAACCGCGGCCCCACCGTGAGGCATTAGCCCTGTTCTTTTCCGTTTCGCTTTCCCCCCTCAGTTTCTCCCTGCGAGCTTTATCCATTTCCCTTGGAGGAGGAGTGTTCAAACGGGTGGAAGTCTAAACACAATGCAACCTGAGAATTTGTCACTCTCTGCATAGGCTCCTAAGTGCTTTAATCCCAATTAGGGGCGGCTGACACACGGTCCTATTCATTCCCATCAGCTCTTGAATACATTTGCCTAGAAATGAACTTCACAAATAGAGGCGCTCCTAAATGTGCCCAACAGCAAGGAAAATCGAATTGAGCGCGGGCTCATTCGGCAGCGGCCGGCAGAGGAGCGTTGAATGTGGAGGTGCCCCAGACATTGCAATTCAGCGACATGCTCGCTGACTTTTCTTTGCACCATGTCAACCGAAAGAACCAAGAAATAAGTTGGGAAACTCCGGTTAAAAGGCAACTTGAGAGGGACTCTGAATACTTTTATTGAGCCGCTTCCAATGAAAGACTTGAAAAACAACATAAAAGACACCACAAAACCCACCAGCGGCGTCCGGGCTGCGTCCTAGCCGCGCGATTGGAGCCTCCCCGGCCGCGGTGCACCCACCGGCCTCGCAATTAAGGGGAAAATGGTCCCGTCGCCGGCGTGTCATCTGGTGGCGTTCCCAGAGCCCGCCGCCGCCGCCCCATTCCAGCCCGGCCTTAATGTCCCACCCGCGCCTCGGGGGCTGCGCAGCTGGTCCGCGCTGACCTGGCGGCCTGCGAGCGCGCACGCCCTCGGGAGGCGCGGCCCCGGCCGCCTCGGACCCCAGCGCCGCGGACTCTCCGCGTTTCCGCTGCGGCTGCGCCGGCAGCCGCGACTCCAGCGGCCCCCTCCGTCCCGGGGTTCGGGACTGTGCGCACCGCCGGCGTGGTGGCGGGGGGAGGGTTTCGGCGACTCCCCAACGCCCTGGTCCTTAAGACCCAGGGGCACAGAGCGCAGCCAGCTGCCCGCCCCCGGCGCCCGGCGCCTGCATCCGGAGCCTCGCGCCCGGACGCTGGCAGCGCTGGAAGAGGGTGTTCTCCGGAAGGAGGCGCTGATGGCAGCCTCGAAGTCGCGGGGGCCCCTTTCCTCGCGGCGAAGTCGCCGTAAGTCACCCGAGCGCCGCGCTCGCAGCTTTTGGAGCCGGAGCTGGGACGCGACCCTGCGCGGGCGGGGTTCGCCCCTAGCGCAGCCGGCCCGGAGAAACGCGGCGGTGGGAGCCGGTTCCCGCAGCAGCAGCCCCTGGGCTAACTGCTGCTCCGGGAATCCGGTTCCGTTAGGGGCGACCTGTTACCGGGCGGGCAGCGAGCTGGGCCGCCCCCGAAACCGCCTCGCCCCGCACCTCGATGCAGAAGGGATGACGCTTGAACGGGGCCTCTGGACGCCCATTTTGAGTTCATAAAAAAGCCGAGTGGAATGTTTTGATTGAGTCTCAACATTGTCTTTGAATAAGGCTGAGACCATGTAATTAATGTGTCTTTTTAATAAGGGACAATACGGCCGTTCAAGCTATTTAATTTCATTTAATTTTCCATCCCATTTGCTGCGCAGACCGCTTTTACTTTTAACACCCAGCTTTTCACGGCCCATCTTGCTCCACTGGGCACATTAGATTGGTTTCACCCTTGCTTTTTAGGGGAGGAAAAATAAAAGAAAATGTGTTCCTTTCCTCCTTTGTGGACAATTTATTTCACTTGGGGAACTTCAACTCTGAGCCACAGGACAGAATAAAACTCAGCGAGCTGGTGTGAATGCCTCTGGCGCAGTCCCTTTCTTCTCGTGGGGCTGGGAACCAGCCACAATTGGCTATATTAATAAATAACTTTCCTCACAGTCGGCCTTTACATGGTCCTATTGATAAAATTGTTCGCGTGTCGTTCACGCTTTTTCACTCATTAAGGAGGGCCAGGGAGGAGCCCCCGAAACCAGGCCCCGCGCTCGCCCCTTCCCGCTCATAGTCCTGGTAATTTAAACTGGGTGTCATCCCCAAGTCGCCAGGCCAGAGGTTAGAGGGACATGTTCATGGCTTAAATTTATTGCCCTCTACTCTTCGGAATGGCTTCCTCTCCTCCTCCCCTCCCCTGGCTTTTGCCATTCATGGGCCACCGGATCAAAGGCTCCCTTCTCTCCCTCGCAGGCAGCTTTCGTGGCCCGCGGAGGGGCATCTGGGGGAATAAGAGAAAAGTCCGTGGCACCTCCCTCAGAAAGTGGCCCTGGGCGTGGCGTGGCTGCAGGGTCAGAGGAACTGCAGCATGTGGTGGCTCAGACCCTCCGAGTGCCTCTGTTCTCTGCCCCAACAGCCGCGTCTGCACAGACCTTGGAGTTAGCACAGAGGCCGGCCACACGTGTATCATGTAGACCTGGCTTGGATTCCCCCATTAAGCGAACCACGAGTTTTGGAGCGCCTCAAACCCATTCATTTTATAGATCATTGCGACTGACCTCGGCAACCGTTGGGTGGAAGCCAAGTGTCTGCATTATCACTCCCTTTGTAAGGATTTGGAGACTGAGGCTCTGAAGTAATTCACGGAAGAGTCCCTGAGTCTTGAGTGACAAGCACAAACTGAATGACCCCGAGTCTCCTAACCGTGTCCAGTAAGGCGAACTCAGGTCTCCATTCAGCCATGCCACACGGAAATTTTTTGAGGGCCTCGTGGGACAAACTGCTGAGTTACAGGTGTCGCCACCTTGCGTCCTGCCGCTGTTAATCAGAGTCACCCTGTCAGTAGCTTAAGAACAGCACCTTCCTAGGGCAGAGCAGAGCCAAGTGGAGAATTAGACTTGGCGACTGCTGGGAGTCCGCCCCCCATTTGTGCAGCGGTTGGACCACAGACACCAGGCCGGAAACTCAGGGTCACTCGGGCCTCGCCTGGAATTCCGCGTCGGGCTCGCGCGCAGGTACATAGGATTTGGGGAGCAGTATCTGGGATTAGCAGAGCGAGGCAGGTGTCTGTGAACGGAACTGTCACACAGATCTGTGTCTCTAAATTCCTTGGCTATATATTATGAAAATAAATGTCCCTACACAAATCGGAGCCTTCCCCAAAAGAAAACGAGAAGCGCTCTGATTCAACTCTGAAGCATCCTTCTCCTAGTTCATAAACTGCGCTCAAGGCAGAGGTTTCTAATGCCCACCTCGACCTCATTTCCCCCACTTTGGTAGAGGGATTTTTGTTGTTGTTGTTGAGGGTTTTGTTTGTTTGTTTGTTCGTTTCCTTTTTTGAGGCTGGCTTACTGGTTCTCAGGAGATTAGCCCCAAGGATTTCTTCACCGTTTTAAACTTAAACGCAAATCAGGGTTTGGGGCAGTTGGTTGGCATGTGCGGGAGACTTGATTAAAAGCCCAGCGGGCAGAACCACTTCTCCCTCGGGTGTGGTCGGACTGCCGGATACCCCGCAAAGCCGGGACCCTGCAGCTGCGTCCCATTCTCCAGAGTCGTGCGGCCGCGGGTGCCCAAGACCAGTTCTCCACAGCTGACCTGTCTCCCAAAAGTGGTCCGGGCGCTTCATATTTCAGGGCGAAACTGGACAGAGGGAACGATAAAGCTGTTCTAAATAGACGACTGGCCTGAACCCAATCCCCTGAAATGGTAATATGGTCGTTATTTAAAAAGTGTAGGTATTTTCTGGTGTTTTCCCATCAAGTACCTGCCTAATTTCTGTATGGCACACGCCAGAAATCAATAGAAGTTAACAAGTCCTCCAAACAGTCCCCATCTCTTTGTTTAATCTCCTTTACAATAAAGCCAAGGGGAGAGAATTAAAAATCTTTGAAGTAGACCAAAGCTCAAAGGAATCAGCCAAGTAGACTTAAAGTAGTCACTTATTTCCCAAAACTGGTTTGTCGGCGAACAATAAAAGGAAGTAAAATTTATGGAGAAATTATACAGTGGATTTGTCACTTAAAATATCGTAACTGTCTCTAGGACAATACCCCATGCTGAGGATTAATGGTCCCGCCGGACCTTTGATTCAGCAGCGCCTTTTCTTCGCCCTTGACAAATTGGATTTTTAGGAATGGGAAGGTCGCCTGGACCATTGTGCGCCAGCCATTCAGAGGCCTCGATTATGCAGGGGGCTGAGGGAACCACTCCATGTGACCCTCTCGGGTGGGACTCTGCAGCTGCTTCGCAGCACAACTCTCTCACCAAACTCCGCGCCCTTGCGCCGGCGGTGCCAAGAGGCGCCCGCCCCGATTGAAAAGGCGCACTGCGTGCCCGGCCGCGTCACTCCGCGGGCGGAGGACGCACGTCGGGGCACTGCTCCCTGGCTCGCGCGCCACTAGGGCTCTGTCGCTCGCGCCCTGCGGAGGATCCTGCGCGCCCAAGCGCCTGCCCGGCACCGCGGCAGCAATGAATGGAGCCTCCCGTGCTCCGGCCACCAGCGTGAGTGCCGATTGCTGCATCCCGGCTGGCCTGCGCCTCGGGCCGGTGCCCGGAACCTTCAGGCTGGGCAAGTACCTGTCAGACCGCAGGGAACCCGGGCCCAAGAAAAAGGTATTAGACCTTCGACCCCCGTCGTTCTCTTCCCTTTTACCTGGCCCAGGAAAGGGGTAGATAGGGTAGATAAGAAAGGTGTGATTGAGTCTTTCGTTACCTGCTAGCTGTGCCAGGTGGAAAGGGACTCTGATTCTTTCCCACAAGTTGCATTAATTGAGAGTTGAACATGGACCGGGCTGAGGGAAGGGGACGTGGCTGAGAGCGGACAGCACCCAGTTGGGGTGCACGGGGCGCTTTGGGTGCCGTGACCACTCGGAACTCGCGGTTTCCCGCAGCTCTGGGGTCTCCGCAGAGGCGCGCCTGTCCCTGGCCTCTCTCTGCAAATGTTGTTTTCCACTGTTTTACAACGGTCAAGGCGTTGAGGACTTTTCCTATTTTCTTCTTTCAATATGCTGATTTGAGGCTTAAATTACTTAACATAATTTAATCTCACCTTCGAAATAGATAACCTTTGGGAGACTCAGTTCCTAGAACCTTCCCAGATTTCTCTTTCCGCGGATGTCTGCTTGTGGATTTGGGGTAAATGGTTAGAGGGTGAGACAGGTAGTGGCTTTGACGTGGGCTCCGTGGGCGAGGATCTGGGCTCCTGCAGCGGGGCTCTGAGTTGCAACTGGGGGGCGTCAGAGGCTAACTCGCCAGCTCTGATTACCCAAACAGCGTCGTGACACCAGACCAGAGAGGGGTTTTCAAGGTCCCCGCCCGCCCTCAAGCCCCCCAGCTTGCATAGTTCGGCAAACAGCCACAGGGAAATGAAGGCGGTGCGGGAGTGTAGGATGGGGAAGGACCCCAGTTTGGCTTGCCGTTGCCTAGACCTTTCTGGTAAGAAATTGTTTCGGTGCTCAGCCAGGGGTATCCGCACCTGACTGCTCACGCAGCCGTCATCTCCTCTACGGTTTAAAGCCGGGTTTGCCGCGCACTACTCCTTTAAATGCGCTTTAATTGCTTTTAAATGGTCAGCTTGCAGCCGCTTTGTTCAAACATCTTCACTGCCGGGGTCTCCAGCACCTGCAAGCGGTGTAGGGAGATTGGGGGTGGGGGACACAAGAGGGGTTGGGGGGCACTTTGGGTTCTGGCACTGACTTTGAAACGTCACTACTTTGGTAACTGTGCTGCTCTCAGATCTGCAAGAGGGAGAACTGGAGCGGGGGTAGGGCATGTGTTGGTACAAGGTGCGCCCGGATGATGGGGGGTGGGAGATACTCTCACCCCTCGTGTTGCCGAGGTGGGGCGAGGTGCGGTGCTGTTGTGTCAGGCAGCCTCCCCTCTCCCTTCCCCTCCCAAGCAAGGGTTTCAAGTAGCTACCCCACTCCCAGCAGCCCACAGAGGTCTGGTCAAAGCTAACGCAACCATTTTCCTGAGTCGGGCGGGTGAGGGGTAAACTTTCCCTCTGGGTCGTGGGCCTGGCTGTGGCGCGGGGAAGAACGACCACTGCTTGTGTTGCAGGTGCGCATGGTGAGAGGGGAGCTTGTGGACGAGTCGGGGGGCTCCCCTCTGGAGTGGATAGGGTTAATCCGGGCAGCCAGGAACCCCCAGGAACAGACTCTGGAAGCTATTGCAGACTTACCCGGAGGACAGGTACTATGGGTCTCCCGCGGCCAATTCCATCTACCTGACCTTCACTGAGGTGACCACCAATGTTAAAAGCAAAGTGCTTTAGTTCCAACTCCCACTTAAACATCCCAGCAACCCTGTAATACATATTATTATTTCCCCTGTTTGGAGAATGAGGAAAGTGAGGTTCAGAGAAGCCCAATAGCTTTTCCAAGGTCACACAGTGTCAGAGCAGGGATTAGACACTTTCCCTCCTAGTTGTTTTTTTGACGGATTACCCAGGGAATGACAGCAAGCTGTCCTGTTTCTTGCGTCCCAGATCTTCTACCGAGCACTGCGAGATGTCCAGCCAGGGGAGGAGCTGACCGTGTGGTATTCCAACTCCTTGGCTCAGTGGTTTGACATCCCCACAATTGCAACTCCGACGCACGACGAGAAAGGTATCCCCACTTAGAGGGCCCCTGGGCCCAGGGGGTGGGCAAGGCTGCCGCTCACCTTTAGTCCTTTAGGTCCCCAGACTTAGAAAGCCTTTCTCTTGCTTTGTGTAAAATTGAATTCACTGTTCCCGCCTGTATGGACAGAGAGGCGATGTCACCACTACTCCTCAAAGTCAACAGTAAATGATAACAGTGACAATAATAGTCAGGCTGTCTACGGCAGGAGAAAAACACTCTTTATGAACTTCATGGGGGGCATCTTTTGCTTTGCACATCCAATTAAGATTCAATAAAGAAGCCTTGACTTATTATTAGAGAAATCACCTTATGAGCTCCAGGAAGCATAACAAACTTGGAATGCTTTCAGAAGGTGGAGGGGCACCTCGTCTGCACTTGTTTGAAAGAGAGTGATGTACTTCTACAGCATTTTAGAAGCATTACGGTACTTACAGCTGGTCAGTTGGCAGGTACTGAGCCCCTTCCATTTAAATGGCATTTATGCACTTCCCTTCCCTACTTAAATTGAATTTGGGATTTTTCCCAGTTTCTTCTCAGATTTATTTGATCCTCTC
Organism: Micronycteris hirsuta; assembly: GCA_004026765.1. Taxonomy (NCBI): domain Eukaryota; kingdom Metazoa; phylum Chordata; class Mammalia; order Chiroptera; family Phyllostomidae; genus Micronycteris; species Micronycteris hirsuta. The sequence continues at coordinate 24,907 of PVJI01005710.1, read as the reverse complement.
CAAAGCCAAGAGCGGATTTATGCAAATTAAGGTGCAGTAACTAAAGAGAAAAACATTTTCAAAACCTTCCCAAAACACTGAAGAACACTTCCTGTGGAAAAAAGCAGGGGAGTTCGAAAGTAGTTAAGATCCTGAGACTCTCATTTAATGCCTCCAGGACTTTTTCCCTTGCCAATTGCTTGTTTATCTGTAATTTCCCCTAAAGACAGTTAATATTTAAAGTCAACGCAGTAAGTGCTGTGAAATATTTTAGCATGCTTTCCTCCTGAATTGCCTGCTCAATCTCATCTCTTTACAAATAGGGTTAAAGAAAGTAATACAAATGTGGGAATTAAGAAACACTTCATGAACAAGGCAGAATAAGTTTATTTAGAACAATGAATCACTTCAAAGTACCACTGTCTTCTGTAAATTAATTTTATTGATTTTGTGGGTAGATTTATATGTACAATATTTAGAAAAATTATCCTAAAGTAATTTGCTATCTTCATCCCATCATATTAAATTCTTTTGTCAATTTCTTCTACTAAAAGAGACACGTGACAAAAGCCCCATAGAGGAGAACAATTCTGGGGGCTACTGGCTTTTAAGGGGCAGACACCTCTGCACAGAACACTCTACCTCAGTCACTCTCAAATAGTATGAAGGCAACTTGTTTGAGTGGTAGCTCTCATGTTTTCATTTCAGCCCATTGAGCTTAAAACATCATATGGTAACAGATGCCAAAATTGACACCATTTTCCTTTTGGGGAATGTATGAGTTATTTTGAATCCTGACTTCCCCACCTTTGAGATGCTTGAACTCTTGACAACCTTAGGGTTACTTGAAGGAAAGGAGATGAGGTCACTTAGGAAGTGTGCTTGATACTTTGGGCATAGGTTGGATTTCAGAGTCCAGAGAACATGTCAGTTGGTTAGGATAGATTGAAAAAGAAACATTGAAACTGAAAACATACATTTGCTTAAATCTTACAAAGAAGAAGAAATAAGTAGGGATGATTGCCATTCTCCCAGTATTCATTAATTTCAGTGGATTCCAATTCCATAGCAAGACTGAAGAAAATACTGACGCTTTGTTTTATGGAACAAAGCTTACCTGGCTTTGCACTGAGCTGAATCATTCTGCAGCAGCCTCTGAAAACTTCCTTTTTTAAAAAGTGGTGATGAGAGGAGGTTCTGAACTTAGGAGAAGGGAGGTTATTACTTAAAATATTAAATCATTATACCCACCAAGAGAATCAGGACTCTTCTCTCTTTTCTTCAAGATTTATTTTACATGAATGTTCAATACAAAGTAACAGAAATATTGAAATAATTTTATCCAAGTCTTCTATAAACAATTAGGATAGGACCTAACAGGCAAAAGCTTCCCCTTCTTTTTTCTTTCTGCTCTCCCTGTGGCTTCAGCTGGAATAAACTACTTCTTACTTCAACTTTCACTTTAGTTATCTGGGGGCTACTACTTGCTTTATGCAAATCTAGGAGTAAAATACACAAAGGGAGGAATATCTGAAAATTTCCCCCACTATTGTTCTGTAGTAATGTTTAGAAGTTTGAGCTGCTTGTGTGCAAGGAGGGAAAATTTAGCTTTTCTATTAAATTTAATGAGACTGACATTTACTTTGGATACTTCATTATGGCTCAACTAACTTATTATTATTTTTTTTACAGAAATCCATCCCTTCACTATTATCAATAAACCACAACATTAAAAAAACCACCCAATTGCAAATCGCTGTTCTCTGTACACATGTAATACAACCTTTTTGAGTAAATATTAACTTCCACCATGTGAATCTGTTTCATACACGTTTCTCTTGATTGTGTTCACAGGCCCTGGCAAAATTAGAAACAACTAAAGTTAATAATATTACACACAAACGCAAAAAATATTTGATACACAGAACACTTATACAGATCCTGGTAAAGAATTGTGCACTTACTACAAGTTGATTATCGATATCTACATCACTTAAATATATTCATGTAATAAAAATGAACTATATATCTTTTCCAAAGACTTTACTAAGGTTGGATTTGTGCAGCTATCTAGGAGTTAATTAATTAAAAACCTACAACATAATGCAATATCATTCTTTAGTTTTTAGAATATCAGGACACAGGAATTTTTCTTTTCTCCCATCAAATTAAATAGGGTTAAAGAGGGAATAAAGATACAAATAATTTTGAAGAATAGCAAATCATAGTCCCTATGTGGTCCTTCAGTTGGTCACGCTCCAGGAAAGCCTCAGGCAAAGTGTTCAAGGCTGGGAGGGGGTGGAAAGGGTGGCGAGTGGACATAAAAGACATTGTTCTCTGAAAAGGAATGATTACATATGGCCCATACATACAGGATATTGTCTCGCCTGGTAATGAGGAGCTCACGACCATTAGATTGGCCTTTGTTCAGTTTATCCAAACTCCTTGACATACGCCAGCCACTTATTCTGCAAACGCCAACAGATGGGCCCAGGCCCAGCGCAGGCTCAGCACTTGATTTAAAGCAACAGCTGCTCTCTGCTCTGTCTCTTCCCTGGCCAGCCTGCCTGAGCTCTGCTCTCCCAGCGAAGATCTGCTCCGAAGGCGCGAAGGCCCGGAGGAAGTCTTCGTTGGAAAGGCCAGATCACCCCTCTTGGCTTCTAAATAATCCCAGATGATGCAGATGGTTATAAAGTCTATCATTTGGGGACTTCTCGCGGTCCTTGCTATCGTGAGGCTACTGAACTCAGTATTCGCGGGAACCAAGAATACTGCTTTTTCCCATACCAGTGGTCAAAACCTGGGTTTTGCCTTAGTGGCGCTGGCGCTTTCTTTCTTGCTTGTTCTCCTTTCACCGGGTCGCTTTTCTACTCTTTTTTTCGCTCAGGGGAGGAGCGCTACATTTGCTGGTACTGCTGGAGGACGTTTAGATACCCCAACAGCCTTAAGGCGCACCTACGTTTCCACTGCGTGCTCAGCAGCGGCGCGGGGCGCGCCTACCTGCACCCAGAGCACGCGTCTCGCCACGGTGCCGCCGCTGCCGCTGTCGCGGATGGCCTTGGCCTCTCTCCGAAATCCCAGGTGCCGGACTTCGCCGCGGCCACCCCGGCGGGCACTCTGCGGCCCCACCTGCAGGCCCCACTGCCTGTCCAGGCCTGCGGAGCGAGGGAGAGCATCAAGCGCGAGGCCTCCTCTGCGTCCTCAGCCGCCTCGCCGTCCCTCTCCAAGTGGGGGCTGTCCAAGAAGAGCAAAGAGCATCTTGACCGCGCCCTGGACGTGAGCGGGGCCGCCCGGGGGAACGGCCACTTTCTGGGCATCGTGGGTGGCTCCCCAGCGGGAGGAGGCGGCCTGGCCTTATATCCCGGTGTGCGCTCGGCTTTCAAGCCCGCGGGTTTGGCCAGGACGGCGGCGACAGCGCATGGCGACGCCTACCGGGAGGAGGGCGGTGGCAAATCCGGGACCGGCCTGCTGGGCGGGGGTCGGGCGGGAGGGCGCCCCGGAAGCAGGGAGAACCCCGCAGCGGGCGGCGCCGGCCAACATCAGCACCACAACGCTCACCACCACCACCACCACCACCACCACCCAAAGTGCCTGCTCGCGGGGAATCCGCCTCTGCCTCCTCAGCCTGGCTTGCCCTGCTCTGGGTCGCTGCGTGGCTTCCCTCTGCTCCCTGGTCCCCCGGAAGAGGCGTCTGCCTTCAAGCACGTGGAACGCGCCCCTCCCGCCGCGGCCGCACCGCAGGGAGCGCGTTTCGCGCAGATGCCTCCGGCGACTGGCCTGCACCTCGAGCGATGCGCACTGCCGGGCCTCGACGCGAGTGGGTTCAAAGCCTACCCGGGTAGCGAGTGCAGCCACCTGCCCGCCGTGATGCCGGCCTTTACTGTCTACAATGGGGAGCTACTGTATGGCTCAACGGCCGCCGCCGCTTATTACCCGCTCAAACTGCATTTCGGTGGGCTGCTCAAATACCCGGAGTCCATCTCCTACTTCAGCGGGCCCGCGTCGGCGGCGGCGGCGGCCACGCTGAGCCCCGTGGAGCTCGGCTCCCTGACCAGCATCGACCGGGAGATTGCCATGCACACGCAGCAGCTCTCCGAGATGGCGGCTGGGAAAAGCCGCGGCCGCCTGGACGCAGGGACACTGCCACCCGCCGTCGCGGCTTCGGGTGGTGCGGGAAGTGGCGGCAGCGGGGGCGGCAGCGCAGGCAAGCCCAAGACCGGCCACCTGTGCCTCTACTGCGGCAAGCTGTACTCACGCAAGTACGGGCTCAAGATCCACATGCGGACGCACACCGGCTATAAGCCGCTCAAGTGCAAAGTGTGCCTGCGGCCCTTTGGCGACCCCAGCAATCTCAACAAGCACATCCGGCTGCACGCGGAGGGCAACACGCCCTACCGCTGCGAGTTCTGCGGCAAGGTGCTGGTGCGGCGCCGAGACCTGGAGCGCCACGTCAAGTCCCGCCACCCCGGCCAGAACCTGCTCGCCAAGGCGGACGACGGTCCGGGCGCAGAGCCTGACTACCCCCGGGAGCCCGGGGAGCCCAAGAGCGACAACGACAGCGACGTGGACGTCTGCTTCACGGACGACCAGAGTGGCCCTGAAGCCGGGGGTGGCGGCGAGCGCTTCTCCTAACCATTCTTCCCTAGATGGGGTGTGTGTGGGGGGCGTGGACAGAGAAGTGGGGCTTCTGTACTGGAAGTAGAGAAGCTCTTGGTGCTGAGAAGAAGGACCCTGTTGACGAAGTCGTTTTTATTTTGGTGGGGCGCCGGACTTTGCAACGGTGAAAGGTCCCAGGTCCGATGCTGAAACGCAGAGCGAAGGTTAAGCGGTGGCTTAAAGAACCCCGGCCTCGGGGGCAGCCTGCGGGCCTGGGTCCCGGCGCGCTCGCGGCTCCGGGCCCCGCGGACAGGCTTCCCCACTAACGCCCGGGCCGCCTGCTCTCGAGGTTTCGGATCGCATTAACGTGAACGTCACCGGCGCCCTCGAGGGCGCCCACTTAACTGCCACGTATTTTACAATTGTTCTTTTCTGTGGAGGAAATTGTGCCTTTGGAAACGGTGTTTTGTGGGTGTATTTTACATTAGCATTTCACTGCAGAGGCAAAGCAGTAGTCACAATCGGGTAGATGCGGCCTCCACACGCTTGTGTCCGTTTCGTCCGGTCTGTCCAAGACTGCGCTTGCCGCGCTCAGTATATCGTGGTAGCCGGTGTACCAATTGGTCAAGTTGCAATTATTTATAAGAGAATAATGACAAATGTAAAATATCTAAAGCATGAATTTAAGAACACGCAATATATAATTTTAAAGAAAATGTCCTATTTGGTAGAGTACAAATGTGATGTATGTTGTTTTATAAATAATGATGTACAGTGGATTCAGTATTTTGGTCTTGGTTCCAGTTTGTGCAATCTTTAATAAAAATAAAGATACAAACGAGACTTGTACACTTAATGACTTAAGCAGATTCTTTACAGAAATAGTTTAATATGAAAACTGTTGTAGGAGATGCCATAAATCATAGGACACTTGAATAATTTGATCATTCATAAAATAAATGTTAAGTAGTGTTGTAATAAGGAAATACACCATTTTCAGCATGTGCATTTCACAGGCTCCCAGATAGCAGGCAGGAAAATTGTTTTCTGAAACCATTGTTAATTATACTAAGTGTCTTCATGTTTATAGAAATAAGCTAATGACCTTCAAGGAAAAATGCACATACACTTCTTGTCAAAAAGAATTATGGAACTGTAGATTCATTATTTCTTGTTATGTGCCAGTTTGACAGAACTAAAAAAAAAACAAAACAAGGAAACTTGCTCAGTACCTTTTGTGATGCACACACTTTTTAATATTCATACAACAAACACTAAATGAGGATCTATTTTTATTGGAGGTGCTGATCTATTTGCTCTGCATAGGTTTTTCCGCCTTGTTGGAAGAACAACCTTATGCTGTGGTATGGGTCCTATTTTACAGAAGAAAATAAATATCCTCTTCAAGGTCACTGGGAAGCCCATAGTTAGAACAGCAAAGTTAGAAGCAGTGACTTTATCTAAGGGTATTAAAATTAGTGCTAGCTAATGGAGGATATAATTTTGTGGGTTAAAATTGGAAAGTACTCTTTTGCCTTTCTCCCTCTTCCCCCTGCCCCACCCCCACCACACACACACTCTGGGGAGGATTGCTCTGCAGTTACACGGAAAACGGAGTATTAGTCATTTCCTCAGTGAAGGACAGGTACCATAAGAGCCCAGGCTGTAGTGCTCTTCCCAGAGATGATGGAGAGATTCTAACAAGTCAGTGAAGGTTCCGGGTATGCTCCTGATGATTTAGTCAGTTAAATGCCCTGTGTTTTTGGACTCTTTGAGCACTGCAGCGGTCTTCACTTTGCTGCCTCCCAGTTGGGAACATGGCCTCCAACACTGGGTGGCTGGCAAGGGGTCTTTCTGACTCATCATGGCAGGAGGCATGATTGGGAGGGAGGGCATCTGGTTTGGTGGTGATCAGTAAAATGATTTCTTCTATGAGAAAACTTTTGCTGGGAATGATTGGTTTCTTATTATATGTAGTTTTTTAAAAATGTTAATTGGCCAGAAGATGTTTTGCTTTGCAAAAGGAAGCCTAAAGAGAAACAAAAATGTGTGGATTAACATGTACATATGGTGACAATAATACTATGTTTATTTATTTTTATTTTTTATTTTTTAAGACTTCATTTATTTTTAGAGCTTGGGGAAGGTAGGGAGAAAGGGAGAGAGAAATTGGTGTGTGAGAGAAATATTGGCTGGTTACCTCTCACACATTCCCAGCTGGGGACCTGGTCTGCAATCCATACTTGTGCCCTGACTTGGAATCCCGCCCTCCACCTTTTGGTTCACAGGCCAGCACTCAATCCATTGAGCCATACCAGCCAGGGCTAATAATACATTTATTGAGGATCTACTTTGTTCCAGATCCTTATGCTATTTGCAATTCTTTTTTCTCTACAGATGACTGTGATCTTGCCCCATCAGGTCCAGATAGTCTGCCACACAGAACTGGGAGTGAACCCAAGCATCCACCTGGTCAGGCTGGCCTCCGGGGGCCCAGGGCTCCTCACTGACTGCTTAGTATCATGCTCCTGCCATTTGAAGCAATTATTGCTTAAAACCAAACCCACTCTCATAGAGAAATATTGGAAAACTTTTCTGAAATCAGATAGTGTAAGCCATCAAGGAAAGTGGGAAGAGCTGTCCAGATTTGAAACACAGGAAAAGTTAAAATATTTTATTTTATTGTTTAATGCTTCATGAGTTTGGGTGTCATCCTTGCACAGAGGCCATGTTAATCTTCTCTGCATTGTTCCAATTTTGGTATATGTGCTGCTGAAGTGAGCACAGTAGAATTTTTTTTATCAGCTTTAAAAGTCATATTTTTGTTTCCCATTTCCTAGCTCAGTATTAAGTCCTATAACTCTTGTTGTGTGAAAATAGACTCTAAAGAAATAAGTTAAAAATAGTTTGGTAAAAGAAAATACACTCAAAATTGATGAAGACTTTATAAAACAAACAAAAACAACACCCCAGCCTTCTGTTTTCTCCTTTGTAAATGGATACCTGTATGATATAGACAATGAAAATTGAACACAGATTTAAAAGACTCTTAAATGCAGGTCATTTGTGATTCTCCACAGGTTGCATCATATAACCTGTGTACATGTCCCTGGGTGTGCGCACTCTCATACCTAATTAATAATACAATTATTTATTTCAATGGCAAAGTCAAATCAGTGACATACAATCAGCAACGATATTACTTATTTCAAAGGGCTCAGTTGAATTAGTGTTTCTCAGATTATTTCTTTCAATCTCCTATCTTCCTTCCCCCACTCTCACTCCCAACCCTCAATCCTTCTCATCCTGATGACCATAACTAACTTTGACAGTTGTGCTAAAGCCATTGGAATTTTCTGAGATGTTAACTGAATATTTTGTGCCACAGGTTTTTTTTTTTTTTTTTTAAAGGAGGATTCACGCCTTTTAGAAGTGAAAGACTCTAGATTGTTTGGGCCTAGCTAATTTGGATATTAAAGTGCTTTGCTAACCTAAATAAACCAGATAGAGGTGAGTTGTAGGCTTACCTCCATTAGTTTGACATCTCAGACCAATCTCTTTATTGCTTCAATTTCCTAACCTGTAAAACAGGGTGAAATAAACAACAGGGTAGTTGTAAAGATTGAGTTAATGCAGGTAAACGGCTTAGAGTCAAGCGTGATGATTAAGTTCTCAAACAACGCTGTGAGAGTAGACTGCAGGAGGAGGAAGAGGAGAAAGGAGAAAAGGAAGAGAAGGGGAGAGAAAGGGAGAACAGAAATTGAAAGAGACCCAGAGATAAACAATATAAAATGAAGAGTGAGGAGGAGAGAGAGGGGAGAAGAAGAGAAGGGGAAGGAAGGGAAGAGAAGACAAGAATAGAAGAGAAGAAAAGAGAAATGGAGGGGAGGGAAGAGAAGTGAGTGTGTGCACAGGAGCTGGGAGTGTGTGTGTTTGTGTGTAGGGGGTGGTCTCTTTGGCTTCCCTCCTCCCTATTTAAGCCACTCAGAGCTTGCAGTTAATTCAGCATCTGGTAGGGTCCAGTCATTTTTTCCCCCTTCAACATTTAAACGAACTTTTTGATTATAATCCATTATAATCTTACGGACCCACAAGCCAAACACTATATGCGGTCTGTCAATCACTGAAGCTCTTTATGCCTGCATAACTGTATAAAAATAACTCTAGCAACTCTGTGATTTCATCTTGAAGACATCAAGGGACCAGATAAGGGCTGCCTCCCTTTTATATAAGCATAAACATCTTCTTACGAGAGCACTCGGTGGATCCCTCTCTTCTTGGTTCATTTTTAGTCCCGGATAAACTCAAATTCCATTAATAAAGCCCTTTCACGCTTTTGCTAAAAAGAAACTTTTTCAGACCCCCCTGTCAAGCCATCTTCCTAGTTTGAGCACAGACACGGATTCAAATGGTTCACAGCGGTTAAATGAATAGAAAGAATATTCTTAGTCTGTTTTCACTAATTTTTGAAATGCTCGGCCGTGAAATGAGTGAAGACTTTCAGCAGAAGAATGCAGCGGAGGTACATCTCCTCTCCTAAGCCTGACAGAGAGAGGAGCAGATGGCACCTGCTGCAATTCCTCAAGGTTAGAACTTTCCCTGGGGAAAGTTGATCTACTGTCTAGACTCTAAGGCAAGGAGGTGAGTAGAGGTGGAGCTCCAGTTTAGAAGGCTCAGGTCGTTGCAGGAGCGTCGGTGGTGCCGGTGCTGGGGTTCCAGATCAGAGAGGGCGGTGATTGGCTGAGATTCTTTAGTTCGAGCGATCTAATTGGCTCATCTTTTAGACCCGGAGTTGCAAGTGATAGCAAGCCGGCCGAGCGCAGAGGTCTGGACAAGCGCTGCCTCCTGGGAACTCCTAGCCCAGAGGGGGTGTCGCCGCTTGGGTAGGTGCTACAGTGTCAGCCAACGCGTGGAGAGCTGTTGTGGCTCACAGCTTTGTTCTCCCTGGGAACTAGGGTTTTCGGGTTCCCGGTTGGGGTAGAGATGTGGGAGTGTCCATGTCGGCGTTTAGGTGTACAGTCAGGAGATCCGGAAAGGAGGGAAACCGGGAACCGGGAACCACTCCCCCGCACGCGCCCTGCGGCGCGCCCAGCTAGTCCCTGTTTAAGCGCCTCTGCCTGGTTCTGGCGGGGAGCTGTGGCACCAGTGCTGAGCGCCCTCACCATCTGCTGTTTCCCCAAAGGGAAGGGGGTAGAGGCACTGGCGCCACCGAGGGGTCAGACTTGACCCTTGGCCACCCAGGTGTGAGTTATGAAGGGAAGTGCTCAACAGACGGCGGGGGCCATCGTATTTAGTTCCAGAAGGAGCGTGGCGCTCGCTCTGGGGTGGGTGACCTTCCTACAAAAGATGAAAGGAGCGCTTCTGTCATCTGTGACTGTAGTTTAATTCAAATTAGGTGTAACTGGTTGGGGATAGACAACTTGTTAATGCCTTTGGCTTGCAAACTGTTCGCATTCTTTTCAAAAAGGGACCGAGATTGGGTGGACTGTATATATGGGTGTGAACCCTTTGAAGATGCTGATTTTATTTCAAGTATAATTTGTTTTCATTGTTTAAATTTAAGCTTTTATATAAGTAGATAAAACCTAAAGTGCAAATTATTAAGGAATATAAAAGTGATAGTATAAAGACACATTTTGATAATCACAAACAGATTAAGAGGACCGTTTTCATGTAGAGTGAGGAAACTTTATTAATTATATATATATATATTAGATATCCAAATACCATGAGTATTCTCTACTTTTTCCCTATCCACATATGCTTTTGCATAAGTCAGTATCATGGAAAATGGCTGCAAACACACATTTCCTATTCTTAATGTTGACAGTACAGAAATGTTCTCAGAAGCTGCTTTAAGTAGAGAATGATTTAAATTACAATGTTCCATGATAAGTCGAATTTGAACGGGAGGCACTCAATGCCAGTGATTTGTGTAGGAAGCCATAGGTGGAAATGTCTAATGTGACAGGAGATACAGTGAAGAGAGATGCAAGGGCAGATGGCTTTGCGTAAGAACATAGTGAAGGTCAAAGACAGCTTTTAGTCTTTAAAAAAAAATCCCTGATGATCGACAGAAAGATAAGCTTTTATATTTGACACTGAGCAATTGATTTTTGAATTATCACTTAAGGTAAATGGAGACATGACCAGGTCAGGTTTAAGCTCACTTGAGTGTATTGGACCACAGCAGAACACATCTGCGAGGAACAAAATGCTTTCAGGTATGCTAAAAGTCAGTTCAATGAGAAATGAATCAATGTAGGGTGTCACATTTTATAAGCCTATTTGTAATTTCAGAAAGCTGGAGAAAGAAATGCCTTAGCCATTAAGAAGATGTAGAGAAAAGAGAATACATTAAGATTATATATACACACACACACACACACACACACACACATACACACACTTTCTGAGTTATTTAAAGCTAACATGCTGATATGTAATCTCAGAGTACTGGCCTTGCCATTTATAGCTGTTTGTACATGTATTGTGCACTTACGTTGTTTCCAAAATCAGTTTGTTTATTATTGTCCTAAATCGGTAGTTTTAGACTTCATGATGATACTCATATTGGCCAATATTCTCCTCATAAAGTGAGAAAAAAATAGCTTTGCCTTGAGGTTTTCTTGGCAGCACTCATTTCATTAAATCTCCATTACCTGTTTAATCTTTATAACAACCTATTTTATAGGGAAAGGAAATGAGGTTTATGTTGCACAAACAGCTAGAAACATCGCTAAGATTTATTCCTAGACCTGTCCACTTCACAGCCTCACACTCAAAATGCTGCTATATGTCCTCTTTATTTCTTTTTTTTTTAAAGATTTTATTTTTATTTATTTTTTTAGAGAGAGAGGAAGGGAGGGAGAGAGGGAGAGAAACAGCAATGTATGGTTGCCTCTCACATGGCCCTCATGGGGACCTGGCCTGCAACCCAGGCATGTGCCCTGACAGGGAATCGAACCGGGACCCTCTGGTTCCCAGTCCACGGTCAATCCACTGAGCTACACCAGCCAGGGCTGTCCTCTTTATTTCTTTAAAAATATTTTATTTGTTTTTTAGACAGAGGGGAAGATAGGGAGAGAAACATTGATGTGTGAGAGATACCCCCAATTGGGGGCCTAGCCCAAAACCCAGACATGTGCCCTGACCAGGAATCGAACCCAGCAACCTTTTGGTTCGCAGGCTGGCATTCAACCCACTGAGCCATACCAGCCAGGGCTATATGTCCTCTTTAAAACACTGTCATCTAATGTTGGAAGTGTTCAGCAATTTAGTTTGCATCTTTTATAACTAGATCCAGTGATGGTTTTAAAGGATAATGATAAGATGAGCTGAAAGATCATTTTGGCTTGTTATGTACTTGAAATTATTTGAATTCTGGTAAATCCCTATAAGGCTAAGTTGTTCAGTTCAGTCTAGCCTGGCTTTGTCTTATTAAACACAAACAGGTATGTATACGGGTGAGTATAGAGTGACTCAACTGTGGTCTGAAAGACCCTAGAAAGAAAAGTATGATTCTGTTGAGAATTTCAAGACTAACTATACCCTGACAGAGAATCCTCAAGTTCCCAAATTAGGACCTAAAAAATTTCTCAGTCTTCAGTCAGTCTTCATACTTTTTTCCCCATGTAGCAGGCTGGATTCCTGGGAGTCTGGGCCAGGCAAGGAACAAGGGTGGGGCTGGGTTGGCCTAAAGTGCTCTGCTGATGGTAGAGCCGAGGGTGATCAGAAAGAGAGGAAGACAGGAACAAAATGAAAACAGAATGTCAGGCACATTACCATTTGGAAAGAGCCAGGCTGAGGCAGAATCCCAGTGCATACCAGGCAGCAGAATGGAACCAAACTAGAATAAGAAAGTTGGGATAGAACGAAAGGAGGTGGAGACGCCTCGAACAGCTAGAGCCTGGCATGTTTCAGAAAAGTTAATTTTGCTTTTTAAGTAGGTAATATGATCACATGTTCAAAGATAGCTATATAAGTAAGTCTATATTTAGGAGTATTAATTCAGTCTCATTTCTGTACACTCCAGTCCAGCCAGAGGTAATAACCAGAGATAGATTTATTATTATGCTCACTGGCATGAGTTTGTTCTAAGACTTGTACCTAATTTTGCCTTATTTTTCTTAAAATAGTCCCCTCATATTCTGAGTGTCAGAACCTACAAAATCTGGATCTGTACTTTGTAACCACTTGTTTTATTTTCTTGTGTCTCTTCCTGTAAGGATAAACACCCAAGAATGGGTGTATATATATATATATATTCATATATCCTGAGGTCTTTTCAGAACAAGCCAAAGGGACCTTCCTTGTTTTTATTTTCTTTTACTACTGCATAGTATATTCTACTGTGTAGACATTCATGGATTATTTGACCACTTTTTCTATTGGTGGATATTTGTGTCATTTTCTCTAAAGAATTTTTCTTTTTTTTTTATTACTTTATTGTTGTTCAATTACAGCTATTTGCATCCTCTCCCTCCCCTCCCCCTCCCCCCAGCCCCCATAAAGAATTTTTCAATGAATAACTTGTGCAAAGTGATTTTGTAGGTGGGATGCAGATATTTTAAAAAATGTCATTGTTCTGATTATAGTGGGAAGGCGGTTAGTGAAAACTTTGGACTGGGCATGACAGTGTCAGAACTGGACCGACCTCTAGGAGACGGTAAATTGACTGACTGCTCTTTCTCTCTGCGGTTGGAAATCCCAGAGTCAAGTCATTAGCTCTTGAACATATTCTGCAATAGGGAGACAAAAATGGAACCTCCGTCCCATTCTTTTTGTTCTTTTGGGAAACTGGTGAAGAATCTGCAGGAGACCTTAGCTATAGAACTGTACTGCTCCAGGCCAGGCAACATGGAAATCCTGATGTTAGCCTAGCATGGAAAATGTGTGTGTGTGTAGGCATTTGAACTTTTAAAGTTCTCTCCTATCAACACTACCATCAAATTTTGATTTTCTTATGATGTGTTAAAAGTATCTACCTACACCATCTTTGGGATTATGATTCAGGCCTGCAACTGGATGAGTGGAGTGTGGGCCTATGGTAAATAGCAGGTACAGAGCATAACCCACACCAGCTGTAGAAGAGTGGCGAGCACTCCAATAGGGAAACAAACGAATGCAAATGAGATGCACTTGGCCATGGAACAAAGATGGAAATGACATTCACTTGTAAATGAGTTTTCTGTGTTTGATGTAAACAGAATGACATGTATTTTGTAGGATGACCTCTATGGCCTTAGGATAGTTGTTGAATTCATTACAGGGTGCTGCACATGTTTCTGACATTTTGTCATTATTAGTATATCTCATGATCTAACAGTCTGTAGGTTTTTAACTGATTTAGAAGCATTTCCGTGATTTTCTGCCCTAGAGATGGTCTGAGAGTTAAGATGAGATACCCCACTGAAAGATTACATACCCTGGAATAAAACTTGAATTTGGCGCCTTGTACTCAGTTAAGGGAACAGCTGATCAGACAGAGCCTGGGATCACGAGGAAGGAGATCAACTTCTCAGCTTTGCCTTTCATTGCTAGCCACCATCCCCAGCCTAGATATCTGCTCAAACATATTTGCTCAAGCTTTCTGAGCCTTATTCATCTTTCAACCCCCATTTAAAATTTCCCCTCTTCTCGGCAGTCTTCTTTGAGTGTCCCAGTCCAAGCTTTAAAAAATATCCCTGGCATAATACCTTAGAAATAGATATTCAACAAGTATTCCAGAATTAATTGATTGAGCACTCTTTGAGTTTCCCATTCCTCTGAACTCTGTGATGAAGCACCAAGAGCCTGCCAATGTAGTGGCTGGGAACACGGGTTGGTTAAAATGGCCTCAAGCTACTCATGGCCCAGTGGGAGAGGCAAACAGAGGACCAAAACTGATAACACACTGTGCTGGAAATAGTGATGGAGATAATAAGTATAGAAGAAGGGCACCTCTTCAGTCAGGGAGAGAGGAGAGTGAGGGTGGGGAAGGAGTTAAATAGAAAAAGACTTCCCAGAGGGGGTGACACTTGCACTGACTCTTAAAAAATAGGTAGGAATCACCTAGGTCTAGGGTAAAGAGAGATGAAAGGACATTTCCAAGAGGCAGGAGAGCATGAATGAAGAGACTGAGTGGAGAAGCAGCATAGTTATGTGTGAGAAATTCCAGGCCGTGCAGTGTTGCTGGGGTGGGGTGGGCAGAGTGGTAGGCAGGAAGTATTGCTGAGAGATGAGGGTCTATCTCTGAGGAAGTGTGGTGCAGTGTTTAAGAGGGCTTTGGAGTTAGGCAGAGCTAAGTTTGCGTCCTGGCTCTGCATCTTCCTATCTATGGGAACTTGGTCAAATAGCTTAACCTCTATATGTCTCAATTTCCTTATCTGCAAAATGGAAACAATAGCATTATATTTAAGGGGTTCTTGTGGGTGTTAATTTAAGTAATATTTGCGAAGTGCTTAATACAAGGTAAATATGCAGAGCATCTTGGCTAATTGTTTTTGAGACTGGAGAGCTGTGCAGGGGCCATAAGAGGGGGGCTTCCGGAAGGTGTAAGCGGGCATTGCTAGGCAGTTTCCCTGGCCAGAGGACTGTGTTTTGGAGGTGGGAAGCTCAGTTAGGAGGCAGTTGCATTCAACATTTCAATTGAGAGATGATGAGTGACAGTGATAATAGGGATGGAGAAGGGAAGATAGAGTTAAATATCTGTGAAGTAACTTCGATAGGATTTTGTAACTGGGAGTAAGGAATCAAGTGTATTAATGATAGGACAGTTACAAAGTGTTAAGTAGTATCACACTGTGTCCACGGGGTATTTGCAAATGCACTTTCGGTCAAGATGATCTTAGAGATGTTCTGTTTCACTGAGAAATACAGCCTAAAAAAGGGGAAAAAAAAGTGATACATTTAAATATGTAAATAACAAAAACTTATGGCATCCCTTCACAAAAACAAAACTCAGGTAAACTAAAAAATAACAATCATATAACAGAAAGAGCAATATACAAATAGCTTACTAAAATCTAGGAAAAAGCTTTGAGCTTTCAGTAATTAAATGGCAAATAATAAGAATTAATTAAGTTGCTGGTAAATAAAGATGTGCAAACATATTCTTTCTCATAGAAATGGAAGATATGCACATTAAGATATTCTTTTTTATAATATTTACCATATTTTTTGGACTATAAGATGGACTTCCCCCCAAATTTGGGAGGAAAATGGGGGTGCATCTTATAGTCTGAATGTAGCTTACCTGGCTGTTTACATTTATCTTGGTGAAATATTATGTCACTTATGTTATTAAATATTTTACCACATTTTTTGTTTCAAAACTTTTTTTCCTATTTTCCTCCTCTAAAACCTAGGTGTGTGTTATGTTCTGGTGCATCTTATAGTCTGAAAAGTACGGTATATTTTTTATTGTTGTTTGAATACAGTTGTTTCCAATTTACTGCCACCACTTCCCTCTCCCCACCCACCCCCACCTCACTCTCAATCCTTCTGCCCTTTGGCTTTGTCCGAGTGTCCTTTATACATGCTCCTTGACCACCCTGTCTCTTCTTTTCCCTGTTACCCCCCTGCCCCTCCCCTCTGGTTACTGTCAGTTTGTTCTTTATTTCAATGTCTCTGGTTATATTTTGCTCTAAGAATCCTGAAACACTAATTCAGAAGAACCAATGCACCCCGATGTTCATAGCAGCACAATTTACAATAGCCAAGTGCTGGAAGCAACCTAAGTGCCCAGCAGTAAATGCGTAGATAAAAAAACTATGGTACGATCACATGATGGAATACTACACAGCAGAAAGAAAGGAGGAGCTCCTACCCTTCGTGACAGCATGGATGGAACTGGAGAGCATTATGCTAAGTGAAGTAAGCCAGGCGGTGAAAGACAAATACCATATGATTTCACCAATAAGTGGAACCTAATCAACAAAACAAACAAGCAAGCAAAATATAACCAGAGGGAAAAAAAACATTAAAATATTCTTAAATATAAAAATTAGAGAAACATTTAAGAAAATGCTAGTAATGTTCTGAAATTGATATATCTGTGCCCAGATGTCATATTTCTGAGGATTTATTCTAGAGAAACAATTCAGCAATTTAACAAAAGCATAAACCTATAAGCACATGATTTTTCATTGCAGCATTAAATCCTATAGCAAAAATAAAAAAGGAAAAAAGCAACTTAAGTATCAAAATTATGGTTATTATTTAGGGAGCACAGATATTATGGTATATTATAAAGTATAAGGTAAAGTTTGTTATAAAGTATGGTATATTATAAAATATTATTAAGATAAAACAGTAGAAAACACTTTATGAAAATATTAAATGAGAAAAATGGAATAAAAATAATTATCCATTATGACCGCAGTTTCTTAAGAATACGTGTTTGCTTAGATAAAGATTGGAAAGTTAAATGCAAAACATGGAAGTAGCTGTGTGGGACTTATGCATATTCTCATGTGCACTACATTGTTTTTTAAAAATTTTAATTAAGCAAGTCTAATTCCGACATCATTTAGTAATTGTTAACATTTTGCTATTTTCATTGCTGAAGTATTTTAAAGTACATTACAGTTTTCATGACATGTTGCCCCTTAATAGTTTAAAATGAAGACTATTTTCCTCCACAACCATAGTATCATAATCATATCACGCAAAGTTAACAATTCCTTAGTATCTAGTACCCCGTCCGCATTTATATTTTTCCCAATTTACATTGTCTTTTCAAAAATGAAACAATTTGATAAGTCTGCCTGGTCCAGTGCGATTGTTCACTGCTCGGGGGAGAGTGACTGGTGCTGTGGCTGGGAATGTTCCCAGGCTGGCCTGCGAGTGATGGGCCGTCAGCCCTCTGGGCCTCTTGCATGGAGCCCTAGGAGGAGGAGGACAGCTGGCTCAGAGATGGTTGGCTCCATCTGCAAGTGGAGCTGCCTCTTTTCTCCTGCCCTCTGCTCCTGAGAGCTGGGGGCACAGGCTCATAGACCCTCGGAGTCAGCTGGCGAGGAGGAGTGGGAAACCAGCCAGCAGGTCTGTGCTCTGGGTGAGGGACTTCGGCTCGTTGTCTTTGTTGGGCCAGCTGTGCAAGGTCTTGAGATTTCACACAACCCTCCTTACTCTGTTTGGTGCTGCCAGCTCCTCAACACCTGACCGAGTTTCCGATTCATCTTCTCTACAGATTGTGCAAAGAACTATCTCTTCCTTCGGTTAGCTGGATCTTCTGAATTAAATCAGGCCTTAAAAAAATCGATGGTGAGGGATACGACTTCCTAATAAAGTTATCAAGGCTGTCCTGTAACTTCTGTAAAAACCAAACCAAATCACCAAAGAACATTTACTATGGAAGTTTTCTAAAATTCCCCAAAGTAGAGGGAATGGTAAAATGAGCCCCCTAATGTTTTACCAATCTTATGTCATTTGCTTTTGCTTAAGTATTTTAAGTTTCAAGCATTGTAACAATTCTCCTCTTAATACTGTGCACCTGAAAGAATAGAGTTATTCTCTAACAGCCTCCAATGCCCAGTCCATTTTGGAATTTCTCCAGTTGTCTTAAAAATGTCTTTTTCACAGTTAAATTTGTTTGAATTGGGATCTGAACAAGGTCCACCTAATGCTTTGATATGCATTTCTAAAGTCCTTTCGCATGTGTAGTGGTTCTCCTTCCACCCTCTCCCCCCTTTGTTACTTTTATTTGTTGAAGAAAATAGGTCATTTATTCTTTATAATTCCCCACATTCTGAATCTGCCTTTTGCCTGATTGTGTTCCCATCGTGTTGTTTAACACATTTCCTCTACCCCCCTGCCATGTTTTCTGGAAACTAGTAATTATGTCTACAGGGTTGATTAGATCAGGGTTCAGTGTTTTTATTTGGGAGAGGGGACAAGAATACTTCATAGGTGATGCTATGTACTTCTCATTGTATCATATCAGGAGGCATGTAATGTGTGCATGCCCCACTTTTAGTGATGTTAAGGTTCATTATTGGATTCAGGTACAGTCATTATCTTGCCAATTAGTGGTTTTTTGGGGGGAGCTATCGATGAAATTGCTTAGATCCATTCTTTCATTATGTGTGCAAAATAGTATTTTTCAAATTCTGCCATTCTTCTGCGTTATTTCTTTTGTTACCCTTTAAACATCAGGTATCTGTAGCTGGTTGCCTTAGCTAGTTCACTTACGCTTTCCATAGGAGTGAGCTATGGCTAAATTCTTGGCACTTCTGCAACTTGGCTGCTCTGATTCTGATGCTGCTTTGAGAAATAGCCTGGAACCAGGATTTCATCGGGAGATTTCTCCTTCCTTAGCTATAAACTTTTGAGGTAATGACAATTATAAACAGTGTCAGCTTTCTGCTCTGGCATAGTTTTGATATTTGTGTGGTATGATTTGAGGGGAGCTGAAAGGTCGGCCTGATGAAAATATTTCCCTCCTTTCCTGCTATCGTGTTTGACACCCCAACAGTGGTATTGTCCCTTAAGGGCCCTGTGCAGACTCGAGAATTGTAACCAGGCTAAGACATGATGTTATCTGGATGCAAAAATGAGAGGAGCCAGGACCAACCAGCACATTAATGAACATATTAACAAGAATTTGTTCATATTATTGTTAGCTTCTTCCCACCTATTGACTTCATTGTTGGGTCTGGAACAGGTAGCTGGGAATGGAACATGGGACTGTTCACTTGGATGGGGGAAGGAGATTTCCATGGGTCCAGGTGATGTGCATACCCGGGGCTTGGTTCTGGTTTTTCTGTGGGAATCTCTAAGAATAAAGGCTGTTGGGAGGGCAGAAGGCAGAGGAAGAAAAGTGTTGAAAGTGGTGAGAAAACAAATTACTCTTTTATACTTTTGAGGATGACTTGACTAAGCCCTCAAAGTAGCCTAGAAAGTGAAAACAGGACTCTGTTTCCTATCCTTTTCTTTTACTATCACCTTGACTGGGAAGCCTGAAACGATGGGATAGTAGGTTCCAGGGGAGTTTTCCTTATAGGTCAGCATTAATAAAGAACAAGCAGTTGGAAAGTGGAATTTGAGCATGACGGAGAGTTTGAAAGAATATGTGAGAAATGGGAGGAATCATTTTTTTTAAAGGTCAAAGAACGCCAGATTGATCTCTTTGGCCATAGAAGAAAGTTCAGTTTGGCATTTTAGAGAAACGGGCCTTTTTCCCTTTCTACCTACTCAAAAACCCATTCTAATAAGAAAGTTTCAGTATTTTTATTTTTGATAATTTCAGAAACAGTAGCCCATTTATTTCTAATAGTGTTACTGAAAAATACTAGTAATTATATAATGACTGCAGAAATCACATTTTTAAGTAAATGAAGAGGGAAATGATTTTTTCTTATTATATGTCCTCAATTTATATGTAATTACCGGCTATAAAAGAACCTTCCTGGTATGCCTAATAACCACCTTTTGTCCTTGCATGAAAAGTCGAGGTTTTTTTATTCAAGGTTTTGTTCTGCTCAGCTTATTTCTGGCTGGTTGGGGAGATAGAGGCAGCTGTTTTATGACATGTCTCACAGGCCTTCCTCAGACCAGCGAGAGGATCGCTCTGGAAACCAGCTGGCCATGTTCATCACCTGTCAGGCCCCGTGCGAGCAAACAGGATTCAGGCAAACCAGTGGAAATCTGCCAGTGCAGGGGAAGTGGCGCTTGATCAGAAAACACGGTCACTTTAAGCCAACGGTTTCTAATTACCCACAACTCTTCTGATTGGTAGATAATAACACGTGATATATAAACATGTATGTTTGTTCCCACTAACTTTGGCTTTATTGGTTATTTCCTCTTTTATGAACCATCTTTTCAACAAAGGCAGAGAATCGAAGAGAACGAAATAAAACAGCTTTCTTTTCCTTTTTAGTGATAGCATCAGTGGTTATATGTCTGCTATTTATGTGCATGGCAAGAGCAATGATAGAATAAATTTTCTTTTAGTTATAAATACATTTTTGGTCCTTTCTATTTTTAGAATTTATTTTCTTTATATAGCCATATAGCTACCATTTTTTAAAATTTTATTTTATTTTTGTTCAATTACAGTTATTTGCATCCTCTCCCCTCCCCTCCTCCCTTCCCCTCCAGCCCCCTCCCCTCAGCCTTCCTCCTCCCCCTTAGTTCTGTCCATGTGTCCTTTACAGTGATTCTTGAAAACCCTTCTCCCCATTGTCTCCTCCCCTCTCTCCCCTGTCTATTGTTAGACTATTTCAATGTCTTGGGTTATGTTTTGCTTGCTTCCTGCTTTTGTTGGTTATAAGTATCATACACCATAGTGTCTTTTTAAATTTTTTTCTAGCCCTGGCTGGTGTGGCTCAGTGGATTGAGCACCATCCTGTGAACCAAAGGGTCGCTGGTTTGATTCCCAGTCAGGGCACATGCATAGGTTGCAAGCCAGGTCCCCAGTGGGGGGCATGTGAGAGGAAACTACACATTGAGGATCCTCTCCCTCTCTTTCTCTCTTCCCCTCTGTCTAAAAATAAATAAATAAGTAAGCTTAAAAAATATTATACCATAAAATTCTTTCTAATATTTCCTAACCTTTCCCATGAAAAAATATTGATATGTGGAATAATATAAACTACAATATCTTTTCTTATGTGTGTGCAGTAATACTTGTAATAATAAAAAGGATGTGAACATATAAAATCTTACATTCATTCATTTGTGCATTCTTTTGTTCATTCATTCAATTGTTCATGAAATGTGTTGAGCACCGGGCACTATGCAGTTATAAAAGCTACAAGGATGAGTGGTCAAAGATTACATTGGCTGCTGAGTGGAGAAGGTATTGTGGAGCGAGGCAAGAGAGGAATGAGAAAAGCTATCTGGGAGTTGTTAAGGGGTACACAGTTTGGAGAAGACCCTGGCAGGTAAACAAGGATTTCAAAATCACACTGAAGTGCAAAAGGAGTGATTAACCAATTTACAACTGAGTGATGAGGGAGATTTGCATTCGTCCCACATGTGTGAGATGGCAGGACAGATGGATCCCACTAATTCAGCATGCTTGTGTAGGCAGTGCTTGGGAGCCAGGATAGGTACACATACAAGACCTGTCCAGAGGTATTGGCCATGTACTATGAAAAATAGAGACATTTATTGAAGAAGATAGAAGACATAAGAAACATTGTACATAGGACGCCTCAGTTCCCTTCAAAGTAGGCACCTTGGGACCTCACATAGGTCTCCCAATTGCCATCGGCTGCTCCATCGTATTTTCCTGAATCTCATCGATGGTCTGAAATCCCTTCCCTTTCAAAGGTGATTTTAGTTTTAGAAAAAGCCAGATGTCACAGGGTGCCAAATCTGGGCTGTAGGGAGGCTGAGTCACCTGGGTGTTTTGATGTTTTGCCAAAAAATCCTGCATAAGTCATGATGCATTAGCAAGTGCATTGTCATGACGAAGCTGCCAATCACCAGTTGCCCATAATTGTGGCCTTCTGAATCATCCAAATAGTTTCCACAGAGGAATGTTCAAGCTTAACGCAAAATTTGATGCAGATTCATTGATCTTCTTGCTCAGTCATTTTGAATGCCACGGCCACACAGTACACGTGTTCACTCAATGGCATCTATCGCCCCCCCTGGCTAGTACAGTGAAGTCATTATTGTTCATGCATGTGCATTCCAGTCCATTCTCCTTGGCTTCTATGTTACATCGATGTTGTGCAAACTGTTCTTCTTATATTAACAGTGGCTGGGCTTTTTTCAGACAGACCTCATACACCTGAGTCAGCATGAAATGAGTAGGTGACCCAGAGAGAGGAGCCTTAGCTCCACTTGATTTCTTGTGACCTTGAACACATCATGATGTCATAGAGCCACCTCATCACTGGAGGTGGGGGGTAGGACTGCATTTAGAGGTAAAAAGATGAATAGGACTGATGGGGGTGCAGGGAAACTGAGGCATAGACTGACGTTTACTGTGCTGTCACCTTCGCTTAGAATGCTTTCTTTTCCCTTGGTGTAGTGGAGAAGACCAGCTCAAATGTTATATTTTTGACAAAGTCTTCCTGGATTTTTAGCAGCCGTAGTATTGTTCTCAAGGCATTTTGTACATATAATATTATCATATGTATAACACACCTTAAATCTTTGCTTATGAACCTGTCATCTTTACTAAAATGTGAGCTTTGCTAGGACTGCAACTATATATCATTTTTTTCTCTCTGTAGTGCTCATAGTAACAGGAAGACAGTAAGCAGTAAGTAACAGGAAGACAGTAAACAAAAAAATACATATTTAAAAAATGAAAGTAGCCCTGGCTGGTGTGGCTCAGTGGATTGAACACCGGACTGCAAACTGACGGTTTGCTGATTCAATTCCCAGGTCAGGGCACATGCCTGGGTTGCAGACCAGATCCCCATTTAGGGACATGTGAGAGGCAACCAATCAATGTTTCCCTCACACATCGATGTTTCTTCCCCTCTCTCCCTCCCTTCCCCTCTCTCAAAAAATAAATAAAAATATAAATCTTTAAAAAATCAAATTAATTAATCAGTATACGGTTGGGCTGGCAACTTTTTTCCTACTGGATAGTGACCCTTTTTGTTTTTGCTATTTCATTCATTTTACAAATAATAATAATAATAGCAAGCAGTGTGCCAGATGCTGTCCTAAGGCCTTCATACATATTACTTTTATCTTCATAATTATCCTATGAGTTAGATAATATTATTATTCTCCACTTTGCTGATGATAAAAAATTGTAAGCCATAAACTTACATTTGTTTCCAGTTGGCATTCATTCACAAAATGTTTTTTGAGGCCTACTTTTTGCCAGGCAACATTTTAGGTGCTAGTAAGTACAGTGGTGAACAAAATCCCTGCTCTCATGAAGGTTACATTCCAGTGGCAGAAGAAAAACAGGAACAAATAAGTAAATAAACAAGATACGCCGGCCAAGTGCTACGCAGGTAAAATTAGGTGATGTGACCTGGAGGGATTGGGGAACTTCTGTGAGTCAGATGGGCAGAGGGGCCTTTCTGAGGAAGTGACATTTAAGTTGAGGTCTCTGGATGACCAGAGGAGCTAGGTAGCGGGTATCAAGGGGAAATCCTTTGGGGCAAAGGGCAAAGCCAATGCAAGTGCCTTATGCTAGCAGTGAATCTGGTGCTCTGGAGAGAGAAAGGCCAGTGTGATGAAGGCAAGGCCGGGAGGAGCTGAGACACCTGATGTAGGCAGAGGTGAGGTCAGTTAGGGCTGTATAAGTCAAGGCAAGGGCAGTGACTTTAGTTCTAACTGTGGTGGGAAGCCATTAGAATGTTTTAGGTAGGGCGGTGATTTAAAAAGATCCTGTTGGCTGCTGGGTGGAGAAAGTATTGCAGAGAGAGGCAAGAGAGGAATCAGAAAGGCTATCTGGGAAGTTATGGGAGCATTTCAAAGGAGGGATGCTGCTGGCTTGGCCTCTAGTGTTAGCAGTGGAGGTGTGTGTTTCAAGGCCAGACAGGTTCTGGGATTCAGGCAGACAGAATAAAATGCATGGAGCTGCGGGGATGCTTGACATGCTTTTATTCAAGGGTGGTGATGCATGCACGCTGCAAGCTGCCTGTTCCCCTGCTTGTTGCACTGCATGTCCCTGTGTGGCTCTGCATGTCACCTGTCCCTCAGCAGGAAGTCCCAACTCCCTTATATATACTACAGGCACACAAAGCCAGCAGGGTGCCAGGATATTGTATAACACAGTAAGATTCTGTGCATGCGGGCTCACTCTAGGCTATGGGAACCATTTATCGGACCCAGTCTCAAGGCTATGAGAACACAGCTTATCTTAGTTCCCCAGACATCTGGGTGAGGGAGCCAGACTGACTCCGTTTACCATACAAGGTGGTGATAACTAGTTGGATGTTGGTGTATGTTTTGGAGTAGAGTAAAAGCGTGTGCAGATGGATCTCATGTTGAAGGCTAAGGAAGAAGATGAATCAGTGTTAACTTTCAGATTTTAAGTGTGCAAACTAGGGCGGTCGGTGTTGTGGCTGAGATGGACAAGGCTTGGGGAGGAGCAGCTGGGGAAAATAGGAAAGCAGTGTTCTTTGTGATTATGATTTTTCCTGAAGGGCTTAGCAACAGTACAAGATTAAGAGAATGTGAGTTAGTGGATCACACTAGGTTAGTATTGGCAAAGGGAGTTGAGGAGTTGCATGGGGAAGGGGTTCTTATAGGTCATGTTCTTGGAGAAGAAGAAAGAGCCGAGGTGTCTCAGCATGATGCAACCAAGATTGCATGTGCACTTAGGTCAGGTGAAGCTTGTAGGAGGAGGGGTTTTTGGAGTTTGAGATTTTAGGTGTGGGACTTTTCTGGGTGATGATAAGATCCAAGATATGGTCATGGATAT